>JBCFYV010000049.1:0-151690 GCA_039000515.1 Timema cristinae | reverse complement strand
CCATGAACTAATTACATGAATAGTTTTTTAAGGATTAGGAAGGTTTAATTTAGAATAAATACACCCACGTTTGTGTGGAGGGAGTGTAAAATCATTTAAGGAAAACCATCTTCATTGCACCCGACTGAGATCAAACCATGATCTCCCTGTCTTCAGCAGTCAAGTCCAACACGAGAGTAGAGCACTAGACCATACAGCCACCGAAGCGGGTTATTATTTAAACCCCCCTGCGGGACGGGGTTTAGAATAGTCCCGCAGTAACCCCTGCTTGTCGTAAGAGGCGACTAAAAGGGGAGGCTTCTGTGCAGGACGTACCTCGTGTGGGACAAACCTATCCTATATCTTTCCTTTCACATCATTTTCTTCTTCCTTCACTTTCCCCCTTTTTTCACTCTTCCCCCTTCGCTTTATCTATCCTTACCTTTTTCTTCCTTTCCCCCACCGTTCATCCTGCACAGAGGCTTTTGGCCTTTCTGTTGACGACCTTGGCAACTAACCCGGCTCTTCTCTGTTTATTATTGGATACCACTGCCTTGAGCTCCTAAATGAAAGTGCGCCGGTTGCAATACCTTAGTAGAAGGGCCTTAGGGATGACAATAACCGGGTACCCTACTTTGGGAAAAGATCGGTTGCGTTCATGAGGGCCCGGACGTAAAATTGGCACTTTCCTACACCCACTTGCTGCGACGACCTCTGTCTCGGCGATGCACTATGCGAAGGTTGTCATGTCTAGCGTCGCATAGGGCCTCTCGTCGGGACAGTTAACAGGGCCATATGTGGTAGTACCAACTTGGATCACCCTGGGTCTACGATCCGAGTACTGTGTAGGTTGTCCCCAATTACGGCATGGCCGATAATTTTGTCGCCGCTGGCATCGTACTGCCAAACCCTGCTGGCAACTCACTGCCCGGCCCCTCACAGGGCCGTAATATTGATAAGAGGCGGAAACGGGTAAGGCCGTCTAGCCCTCAATTAGAAGAAATCCAGGAGGTGGTGAGGCCCCAGCCCCGCTTCCTGGTAATGTCTCGAGTGGAAGAAGGTGAGAACATGAAACGGGTGAGCCCATTTATCCTCGAAAGAGCGATAAATGGCGCAGCCAAGGCAAGTGTGTCTATAAGAAAACTTCGTGACGGCACCATTCTCATTCAGACAACATCCGACATCCAATCAGGCAACATACTGGCTCTTAAAGAAATACCGTTGAGCAATACGTCTCGTATACTGGTGAAGGTGGAACCCCACAGGTTCCTCAATGTTTGCAAGGGAGTGGTCACTTGCTATGACCTCGACTGCGTGAGCATTGAGGAAATCTGTGAGGAGCTAGCCCCTCAGAATGTCACTGAAGTATACCGCATAGTAGTGAAAAAGAACGGCAGTGAGAAAAAGACTGACACTTATATCCTTACCTTTGCGACTCCAACCCTTCCAAAGGAGGTCCGAGCGGGTTTCCACGTGCTCAGGGTCCGGCCGTATGTCCCTAACCCTCGGCGCTGTTTTCAGTGCCAGGAATTTGGGCATACGAAGCTGCGATGCCGTGGTAAGCCAACCTGTGCGGATTGCGGACAGGAGGCTCACGATACACCGTGTGAGTCTCCTAAATTCTGCGTTAACTGCAAGGGTTCGCACTCTGCTTGGTCTCGGGCCTGTCCGAAATGGAAGGTGGAGAAAAAAGTGCTTGAGATACAAACTGAAAAGAAGATTCCATACAACCAAGCACGCAAAGAATACGCATCTAGCCAAGCTCCGGTATTTCAGACCTCTTACAGTCAGATAGTTTCCCAGAATATCAATTGCCCCAACTGCCATTGCGCAGTTAACATTTCAAAGCCTTCTTCGAGACCCGTGCCACTGACCTCTACTCGAGAAAAAAATAGTAATATCGCGCCGGCAACGGTGGCGATGAAATTAGTGCCCAAGGTGACAACTTCAGAGATGTTGTCTCCACCACCTGTGCCACCTAGGAGTTCTCCTCGTGGCCCTCCTCTAAGAACATCCCCGAGTCCACCTCGGTTAACCCCCCCGAATCCACCTCGGGGAGCCCCCCCGGCTCCACCTCGGGTAATCCCCCCGAGCCCGCCTCGGGTAATCCCCCGAGCCCGCCTCGGGTAATCCCCCCGAGCCCGCCCCGGGTAATCCCCCCGAGCCCGCCCCGGGTAATCCCCCCGAGCCCGCCTCGGGGTAATAAAACAAGGGCGGCCGTTGTTGAGCCTCTCACACCCACCTCTGGGCTTCCGGAGGTGGGGACGAGTTGCGGAACAGTTGAGGCCGCTAGGGCGAGTCCCACTGGTGCCTTGAAGAAGGACCAGCGAGAGACCGCCGAAAAACATTGTATAAAAAAAGCGTCTAAGGCCTTAAAGCCTTCGAACAAGAATCCGACTCCCCAGTCTCCCCAAAATAAGCCGAAGCCTCTCCTGAAGCGAGAGGTACAGGAGAGACTGGGAAAGGCAAGAGGGCCTAAAAAGGGCCTCAACAAATTTTTATTCTTAAAGGATAGCGAAATGGATTGCGAGGATAACTAAATTTCATACTAATAACTTATGTCGCTACTACAATGGAATTGTAGGGGTTTCTATGCTCGTGAAGAGGAAATCAAACTAATAATTTCTTCCCTGCACCCTTCCATCTTGTGTTTGCAGGAGACCCACTTCCGCCCAACTGACAACCCGATGCTTCGTGGGTACGATGTGTATCGTACCGACAAGCCTTTCTTTGATCGGGCTAGCGGAGGTGTGGCTATATTCGCACGAAGTACTATATATCATAAGAATATTAATATTGTTTCTGATCTCCAAGTGATCGCTGTCAGAGTCTCCCTTCCTATGGAGGTAACCGTATGCTGCATCTACCTCCCACCAGGTGAGCGTGTTTCCAAGAGGACACTAGAGGCCCTCTTTATACAACTTCCCGCCCCTATATCATCTTGGGGGACTTTAACGCGCATAACCTGGTGTGGGGGTCTAATTTTACAGACGCCCGCGGGAGGATGGTAGAGGATATTCTTGTCTCGGGAAACCTGGTGTTAATGAACACCGGGACCCAGACACACTTCTCCACCTTTAATGGTGTATCCTCTGCCATCGACCTAGCTCTATGTAGCCCCGGGATTGCTGCTCACTTCCTTTGGGAGGTTCACTCGGACCTATGTGGCAGCGATCACTTTCCAATTCTGCTTTCAAAAATCCAAGATCCTCCCAGTACAGCACGGTTACCCCAATGGGTTCTTAAACGTGCTAACTGGGATAAATTCCGCGAGCTCGCCGTATTCGACGAACCCCATTCTCCCAACGTCGATGTTAAGGCTGGGCAATTTACTTCGACGGTCATAGCGGCGGCGAGGGCATCCATCCAAAATCCTCGCCAAACCCGCGCCACCGTCCTGTTCCCTGGTGGAACGAGGAGTGCCGGCTGGCTATTTCTAACCGTCGAAGGGCCCTACGTCTCTTTCATCGACGTCCAACTTCGGAGAATCTGGAGTCATTCCGGATTCTACGTGCTAGAGCTCGCCGTATTATTCGAGAAAGCAGAAGAGAGTCTTGGAGACAGTTTATTTCTACCCTTACTATTTCCACTCCCACAACCAAGGTTTGGGATCACATTCGTAAAGTACGTAGTAGCAAAAATACCATTTATAATATACCCGCACTCATGTCTAACGGTTCACTTGTCTCCTCCCCTATGGAGGTCGCCAATGTATTGGGCTCGATGTTCGCCGCTATTTCTAGCACTGCGAGCTACTCTAACGAGTTCGTGGTGCATAAGCGCAGCATCGAGCGCCTTACTATTGATTTTGGCCAAAGTCGGGGGGAGGATTATAACTCCCCTTTCACGCAAGATGAACTTTCCTATGCCCTCACCCAGGCGGGTAACACAGCTTCCGGTCCAGATGATATCCACTATGAAATGTTGCGGCAGCTGCCCCCTGCCGGACACGCATATCTTCTGGACCTTTTCAATAGTGTCTGGGAGTCTCATCACTTCCCATCACTTTGGAAGCAAGCAATCGTTATCCCGTTGTATAAGAGTGGCAAAGATAAATTAGAGCCAACTAGTTATCGACCGATAGCTTTAACTAGTTGTGTATGTAAAATACTGGAAAAAATTATTAATAAACGACTTATATGGTATTTAGAATCCCGCAATCTGCTATCTAATATTCAATGTGGTTTTCGCCGGAACCGATCTACAGTGGATCATCTTGTCCGTCTAGAGACGGCTGTCCGTGACGCTTTTCTCCATAAGCAGCACCTTCTGGCTGTTTTTTTTGATCTGGAGAAAGCGTACGACACCACCTGGCGGTACGGCATTTTGAAATCACTTTTTAATTGGGGGTTTCGAGGAAACCTTCCTTCTTTTATATCTAATTTTATGTCGGATAGACACTTTCGGGTAAGGTTAAATAACACCTTATCCGAGGATTTTATTCAAGAAAATGGGGTACCTCAGGGTAGTATTCTGAGCTGTACGTTGTTCGCTATCGCGATAAATAGTATTGTGGACAACGTGCGCTCACCTGTTCGTTCATGCCTCTTTGTGGATGACTACGCAATTTATTGCAGTTCGTCAAGTCTCCACAGGGCTGAACGACAGATCCAACTGAGTGTTAACAATCTTTGGTCGTGGGCATCGCGTAATGGCTTTCGCTTCTCTGCAGCCAAAACGACGGTCGTCCACTTCCATAGGTTACGCGGAATACACCCAGCCCCCAATATTTTAATGAACAACGTTGTTTTACCTGTCTCCGAGACCGTAAGGTTCCTGGGACTTTTATTCGATTTTAAACTAACTTGGATCCCCCACATCAAAGACCTGAAAGCGAGGTGTATTAAGGCATTGAATTTGCTCAAAGTGGTTAGCGGCCGGTCCTGGGGTGCTGATAGGGAAACCTTGATGCGCCTGTATAGGGCCCTGGTCAGATCTAAACTAGATTATGGGAGCTTTGTTTATGGCTCAGCTAGACCCTCGGCGTTGAAGATGCTAGATAGTGTCCACCATGCTGGCATTCGACTGGCTACTGGTGCCTTTCGTACCAGTCCAGTCGTCAGCATCTGTGCCGACGCCGGTGAGCCGCCTCTTTCTTACCGGCGGTCCTATCTATTGGCATCTTACGTGTCGAAACTTCATTGCATGGCGCAGCATGTTGCCTATCGTCCTGTGTTTCATCCCCCTAACCGTGTCTTGTATGAAACCAAATGGCGTAGTACAAGGCCGGTTGGGATCAGGATGCTATCGGTTTTCGACACGTGTGGGATAGTTTTGCCAAAGGCTATCCCCACATCCCCAGGTCGAGTTTCTCCCTGGAAGATACGCCTACCTCAATGCCATTTTGATCTTGCCAAGTTCCCTAAAGCGACCACCCCAAACTTTGTATATGAGAGGACCTTTAATGAGCTCCTCTCCACTCGCTTTCACGGATTCGAGCGCATCTACACTGACGGCTCTAAATCTGGAGCCTCCGTGGGATGTGCTTTTGTTGTGGAAGGATCCAATTTTAAATTTGGTTTACCTAAAGAAACCAGTGTTTTTACGGCTGAATTATATGCCATTTTTAAATCTTTGTGTTTTGTTTACCGAAGTAGTCACCGTTCTGTCCTCATCTGCACGGATTCCATGAGTGCTCTGTTGGCATTGTCCACTCTCTACACCTGGAATCCCCTCGTGCAGATGATACATGAGCAAATTTTAAAAATTGATTCATTAATCACCCGGCTCGCCTTTTGCTGGATCCCTGGTCATGCTGGTCTTCCAGGAAATGAGCTGGCGGACCAGGCAGCCAAGGAGGCAGCACGCCTGCCTCCGGAGGCGAGTTTGGGTGTCATGTTTTTAGATCTAAAGGGTTATGTTCGGCGTGGAGTCTTACGCACCTGGCACGAGCAGTGGGTCTCGACCCCTGCTCAGAACAAGCTGCGGTCCATCAGGGACGGTGTGTCGCGATGGCCCTCTTCTATACGAAAGTCTAGAAGAGAGGAGGTCATCGTGACGAGACTCCGCGTCGGGCATACTTCATTGACCCATAGTTTTTTACTAAGAGGGGATCCACCTCCAGTGTGTGAGTTTTGTGATACTCCCCTTAGTGTGCATCACATTTTGGTGGAGTGTCGCAAACTAGCCCCTATCCGTCTGGCTCTTGATTTTAAAGGTGACTTACGTTTTTTATTACGCGATAGTGCGGATGGAGTTATTTGTTTACTCCGTTTTATACGCCAGGCGGATCTTTTTAATGCCATTTGAGTCACTTTTATAAAGTGGCTCTTTTGGATATTATCTCATATTGAGATCTTTTTAACAGTTTTATTACAATTTAACATGTTGTTTTGTCTTTTTAACGTATTATCATTTTAACATGTTTTGTCTTTTTAACGTGTTATATTTTAATATGTTTGTTTTGTCTTTTTATTAGAGTGATACACTTGTGGTTTTTTTTAGCAGGTGTATCACTTAATTTATACCAGAAGCCCATTTGAGCACTCCTATGGAGTGTCTCAGATGGTGAATGTTTTATCTCTTTCCCCTATGGGGATTTTATTATGTTTTTAATATATTTCAAGGCCCTAATGACCTAGATGTGTCGATGGGCCGTTAAACAATAATAATAATAATAATAATAATATTATTTAAAATCTAAATTATCTTTTGATTAATGTTTTGGTATATGTGCACAAGTCATGGTCTATATTTATCTGAAGAATGACACTGTAAATTATCTGGGAATTCACAAAAATTTAAGCACAAGGCCTATCAATTTTTTCTTTAAACTTCTATATTTAAATTTATATTTTTAAATATTTTGTAAAAGCATACAAGTTAATATATATTTTATTTTGATTCCTGCTGAACTTATATTGCCCCTCACCCCCGTTCTTCAGGTTATGCACCTGATGAAACCTGAACATGGTTATCTAAAATATTATTGATTAGTAATACACTTTATCTTTAACTTAGTTAATTTGAGCCTAGTGCAGTTTGCAAAAAACCTTTTAAAAAAAATTAGTTTTTTAGTTATAATGTCTAACGTGATTAAAGTTTTTCAAACTGTTTTCAATTTTGAATTAATATTTTAAATAGGGCATAGGTGTATAAAATTTAAAAAAAGTTGCTAAGGGACTAGTTCTAGTTTGTTTAGTTTTGCATTTCGATTATTATATATTTTAGAAAAAAAAATTGTTTTGTATATAAATATATGTACATATATTTATTTAAAAAATTAAGCTAAACATGTTAGTATATGTTTATTTCAAGTGTTATGTAAAGCAAGCAAATACTAATATAGAAAATACATACTATAGGATGATAATAATAATAATAATAATACAAAATAATAGTAATTAATAATAATAAATAATAGTAATTAATAATAATAAATAATAATAATGACAATAATAAAATAATAATGATAATAATTAAATATATATATTTATATATACATATAATTATAACATATATTTATATTATTACATAATGAAGCCTATAATAATAATTATTATTATTATAGGCTTAATTATGTAATAATATAAATATATATTTTAATGAATCGGTGCGTAGGCCTACCTTCAGGAAGCACCTCTGGAAATGCAGGAGAACCAATGGCTGGTGTACTCTTATTTACAGGCTCTGATCTTGTCTTGTTTCTCTGCGGCTCCACTATAAAGAAAAATAAATGTAACATTAAGTGACAAAACAAAAATTGCAAATTGAAATACAATTCTATGATGTAAAAAGATGTGTAGGCTTTAATTAATAATAAAATTGATTCATAGTTATCAATTCAATATATTTAGGATAAAAACAGCTTTAGTGAATATGATTATGATACCTCCATTTGTGCTTTAGAAACTAAGCCGTAGCAAAAACACCCTGCAGGCCCTTTTTAATAACAATTATCATAATTGTACACAAAAATCATTTGCCAGAAAAACGAATACTTTGTACCTGCACCAGTGGTCGAGCACACTAACGAGCTAGTCTTGCATTGCACTCAATCACTGCTGACGGGTAGGCCAAGGTTCGAATATGATCTGGGTGAAATGAGGTAAGTTTTCCACCAGATAGTTATCAATAACTTGTGCTTGAATTATAAGGGCCACTGTTTCAATGTTAGGTTATAATATAACCTTAGCTTAAACTTCAAGTTTCACTAAATCCAATATTTCAATCATTATTAACACATTTTTCTTGAAATATTAGGATCCCTCTCAGCGATATAGCAATAAAAGTTTGTAGTTACCTTCAGGAATCAGCTCAAGGTCCATAGCAGAACATGATGCTCGTGTAATTTGACAATCAGAGTCTAAGTTTGTCCCTTGTCTCTGTGATTCAGCTGGAATGAAATGCACTTTTGTGATCATTTTTATAAGGTAGGCCTACATAATTTTTATAAACAAAATAATTACTTATCACTGTGGTTTTTCCAAATTCACTCCATGTAAATGCAGGTTCACTTCAACTACTTTCCTTGTCCCTACCCAGTTCGTGTAAGCCTTTAATAGCCAGTGTGAACCAAAAAAAGTCTAATTTAGATTGAATCCCATAATTATCGTTAACAATGGTCAATTAGGCTCCTAGATCCCATTAGATTTTAAAAGCCACCTTCCTGGCCAACTCTTGACCACGCTAACCTCAGTCTACACCTCCCCATAACCTTAAAAACTAAATAAATAGATCCACTACACATACGTACCTGGCAAATGCAAAGAGGGAAAGCAATTGGCATTCAATCGTTTGGTACCAGGACTGAAACAGTCTGGTTTAAAATGATCAATACAAATTTTAAATTTAGAGTAAATAATCTCATTACTCAATTGCTCGAATTTGTAATTGCAAATGAGTTTTTTCCATGTGGTGAATCGGTTTAAATCTTTAGTAGGCAGCCGATGTCTAATAGATGTTTTATTTGTGCATCCTGGAACGCAACAATTAGTGTGATAGTTCACCATCATAGAAAGCTTAATATAATATGATTACAGTTCGTAAAAGCAGAGAATTATCCAAATTTATGAAAATAGCGATAATGTCATCACATATTTCGAAAACGAAAACTAGTCGATAATGCTAATCGATTGGGTATATAGTCGATATTCTACTATTAGTCGATTAAATATATCGATTTACTTACAGCAGCGCTAGAAGTGCTTGGTCCTCGTACTAAACTGATCGTTGATGGGGTTTCCATAAGAGATATCCGGCCATGGTAGTAGTGATGGGCACAATCGAGTAATTCTAGGAATC
This sequence comes from Timema cristinae, assembly GCA_039000515.1. Lineage (NCBI taxonomy): Eukaryota > Metazoa > Arthropoda > Insecta > Phasmatodea > Timematidae > Timema > Timema cristinae. The sequence goes on along the minus strand of JBCFYV010000049.1, from coordinate 142,468 downwards.
GAGTAATTATTCGATTCTCTTTAAAAAGAATTGAATTGAAGAATATTCAGTTTTATAATTTTTTAAATTAATTAGCACTGAGTCTTACTAACCCTATGGGTTGTACGCCAATGAATTTCTACGAGCGAGCGAGAAAGAGCCTACTAATTTTGCCGGGAAAGATATTCTCACAAACCTTCCTGGGTTCTTTTACATGCCACAACTGACATGGGACCGACGGATTTATTTCCTTTCCGAAGGAGGGTGTGCTACGGATTTTCATCTCTCAAGAAAAATCCGTCGACCTCAGCTGGGTTTGAACTCATGACCATCACATTTTAAGGCATTAGTTTGATAAAAATAAGTGTTGAAATTTGAATCATACACGTTATCTTGCTTGGGATCAATCTCGACCTGCCGCACTGGGTGAAAGGAGAGGTGAAGGGGCCAATAGTGGTTTTCTATCCTCTCATTTAGCAAATGCCAGTGCAGTTCCTCTTACTTACTCTTCTCATTGCGTTCTTCTTTGATTCGATCATTGATACATTATTGTGTTTCAATGTACCATAAAAATATTTTAGCTCTATTTATTTGTAATAATAGACTAATGTATAAAATATAATAATCACATGTTTATGGTGAGTGCTGTACTTCGTTTCTTAGAATGTTTCTTCTTTTATCAAAAATAAATTGCTGCTGTAGCTTTAAATTTGTTTTCTAATCTTATTAGAAATTTAAGACAGTGCGAGTAAGCTGTTGGTTCTGCTGAAAAATGTCTATGTGATAATTTGTCAACCTCAGTCCACAATCGTGCGTGATCTAGTGCGTGTGTGATGAGATGTGAAGACGTTAATTGATTATACGACTAAATAGAATAGGTGAAATTTTGTTTTGCCAGATATTTTGTTTTTATTTTAGTTTTATTATTATTATTGCTATATTTTAATCAAATCATTAAATATATTGAATTTTACTATCCAATCAACTTTTTTTTAACAATAATGGTTCGAGGGCGGAAAAAGTCAGTAGTGTGGGAATTCTTTGTGAAAAAAGAAAACAATACAGTGGAATGTTCAGTGTGTAAAAAAGAATATAAGAACCATGGAAATACTACTAACTTGCATGGCCATTTAAAAAGAAATCACCCAACTCTTCGTGACTCGACGACACTTTTGGATGTGATAGAGGGTGATCCAGATTTACCATCGACGTCAATCCAAACTACAAGACTTGATGACCGAGCAACCACATCGGAAACCTCTGCTGGGACGTCTAATGAAGGAATTGTCCTAGCAAAGAGGCCGAGACAAATCTCGTTGGCGGGGGCTTTTCGACGTCAGCAGATACCCGAGGTTAGGAGAAACCATATTGATCAAACTCTTGCTGAAATGATTGCTGTTGATTTTCAACCTCTTTCAATCGTTGAAAATAGAGGTTTTAAAGCTTTTGTTAAAGCGTTAGACAGCCGCTATGAGATTCCGAGCAGAAAAACATTGTCCGGGACAATTTTCCCCCCAGTACTAGAAAAGTGCCGCGTTAAGGTGAAAATTATTCTTGAAGGAACATCGTTTGTCGCTTTGTCAACCGACACTTGGACCTCTGCGAATACCAAAGGTTTCATTACTGTGACAGCGCATTGCATATTTAATGATGAGCTATATTCTCTTGTGCTAGCCACTAGGCAAGTTGTTGGCAGTCACACAGGGGAACACATCGCCTCCAACATTCTTGAGATTATGAATGAGTTTAGTGTGAAAAGTAAGGTGGTGGCCATTGTGACTGACAATGCGGTCAATATGAAGAATGCCGTTGACAGATTGAAAATTCCGCACTTGCCATGTGTAGCACACACTCTTAATCTTGTAGTCCAAGATGCACTCAAATCAAATTTAGCTCTAGATGGCATTTTAAAGAAATGCAGAGGAATGGTGACCCATTTCAAAACTAGCATTGTTTCAGGTGATAAGCTTCGAAATATTCAACATCAAATGGGGCTGCCAGAACTCAAGCTAAAACAAGACGTATCCACTTAGGTGGAACTCCACGCTAGTGATGCTCGAAAGACTGTTGTCTTTGAAGGAACAGATCTCGGCCGCCCTAGTATCACTTCCTAATTCTCCTGCAGCTCTCAGTGCAGTGGAATGGGATATTCTTGAACAGTGTATCCCTCTTTTGAAACCAATGGAGCTTATGACAGCTGAATTGTCAGGCGAGTCCTACCCAACAGTGTCAAAAGTGATACCTATTGTGCGAGGGGTGCAACATTTAATAAGAAATCTATCACCAACAAGTGAAACCGCCATAGCATTACAACAAGGTTTGAGTGATGGGCTGCTCCGAAGGCTTGCACCACTAGAAACAAAGAAGATTGTTGCAATGGGAACAATATTAGACCCTAGGTTTAAGAAGACCGCTTTTGGTGTTGAGAATAATGCAGCAACAGCCCACAATTGGGTTAGTGAAGATTTAGCGTCTCTTTGTAGACGTAACCAAGTGGAAGAGGAGGTGATAGCGAGTGGCGGAAGTGCAACGGAACCAACAACTGAGTCAAACAATCCTATTTGGAGTCTGTTTGACCAAAAGTTGTCAAATGTACGAACAAAATCTACACCCATTAGCAGTAGCACAATAATGTTGAGGCAATACTATGAAAAGCCCCACGAAGACAGGAAAAGTAATCCCTTAAATTATTGGGCTAGTCAACAAAATTCTTGTCCAGAACTGTACATTCTCGCTAAAAAACATTTGTGTGTGCCTGCTACGTCAGTTCCCTCAGAACGAATTTTTCGAAAGCGGGGCAGATCTTTAAGTGAAAGAAGAAACCGATTAACGTCAACCAAATTAGATATGCTTGTTTTTTTAAATACAAATTTGTGAAATAGTTTAGTAGGTACACAAACATTTTGATATTTCTCTAAAGCAGTTTTTTTTATTATGTATTACTCTTGTTCTTATTTTATTACTTTTTAGCTACGCCAATATAATTTGTGACGAAATAAGTTTTGCTAGGAAACATTATATTAAACTTAAGTGGCTATTTTATTTAACTTGATTTGAAAAACCTTTGGTATTGCGAATTTACTTAGTGATATATTTTAATACAATTTAAATTTATGTGACTTTAAAAATAAACATAATGTGTTGGTGATTGGTTTAGGAAACGTTGTTTAAAATATATATTTTATATTATTTTTTTATATATCTTAAACATACGTAGAAAAGCATGTGAAGTGAACTAGACGGGGATTGGAAGTTAACACACTAATTATTTAAATATAAAGGAATCAAACTCATGACCGCAGCCCTGAGACTTCAACATCAAAATAATGAAGTCATCCTAGAAATTAACTATACACACACTTTAGAGAATCATCAACGCATCATAAATATTAAGGTATGTTTTTATTTTTATTTATTTTGTAACTTAAGGTACTCTAATTAGTTTCTTTTAATAAATAATCATATTTTAGTGAGGAGAAATTATAATCAATAAATTAAGAAAGACAATAATTGGTTTCTTTATATGCGATTGTGGAAATAAGACTGCCGAGGTGCGAGTAAAAAGAATCGAGTAACTTTCATCGAGTACTTTTAAAAAGAATCGGAAATGTTATACCCTTAGTTAGCATGCTTTTCGATTGTGTACTTTACATCTGCGAGTATTTTGTATTGAAAACGCATGTGCAACATTTAAACCATAAAGGGTCATTTTTGCGTAGCAGCATAAACTGTTGGTGAAAAATGAGCTCTAAGGGAACATATATTTTAAATGTAAATAGCATGGTAAACCGTCCAGTCTATAAGGTCGATTCTCACTTAGCTGGTAAGAAAAGAGAAAATAAAAGAATAACACGAACCGAGTAAAGTTACTCGAGTAATCCCGGAAGAATCGAATCCACCGATTACACAACACAATCGAGTACTCGATTATTTTTACTCGATTGTGCCCATCACTACATGGTAGTGCTAGTGCCGGTCGGGGGCAGACGCTTCTGGAGAAGCTCCCGCGAAGATAGAGTTTTAACTGGTTTAAATTGGCGGGCGAAAAATATTTTGTATACATTTTGTCCGTTGTGAAGAGTAGAAGACAGTGGAAGAAAAATTTTGGAATTCGGAAAAATAGTTTGGAAGTTATGAGCGGGTGACTGTTAAGGGGTGAAGGAGTGGGAATTTTGGGGGTTGGAAAGTGTGTAGTGAAAGAGGGTGTGTTTTCAAGAGTTTTGTTTTAGATAGTTTTGAAATCGGGCCAAAATTGGCCGAGATATTAAATATTAGAGTTAAGGTCAGTTGTGGCACGTGTTGGCCAAGTAGTAGTCGGGACCGCTCGGTACACCTGGGACGAAAGTAGTGTGTGGGACCGTGCGGTACAAATTTTCAAAACGCTATATCTTTTGAAATAGGAAAGACTAGCAACTGCTGACACCATAGAAAGACAAAATAATTATATCTGTATTAGATTCAGTGGCGAAATTCTGAAAGGAGGGTCCAGCCAGGAAAACTGAGTTGTTGAGGTATTAAGGCGTGGATTTGGCTCTGGTGCGTGACTTCTGATTGATGATATCGGTATCTTAAAAATTCAGTGTCGGATTGGGGGAAAAACTTTGGGGGAAATTGTAAGTGATGTGGGATATGCTAGGTAAGGCTTAAGATAGTCAAGCATGCGTAAGGATCTAAGAAATCAGAAGCTGGTGAGCTATAAACCGAGCTCTGACTCAAGAGGGATCGGGGAGTGAAGCCAAGAAGAAAAAGACCCGGCAGGAGGCGGTAAAGGTGAGAGGGGAGAAAGTGAAGGGCAAAGGGGAAGAAACCTCCAAGAGAAGTGACTTTGACTCGGATGAATCAGAGAATGACGCACTGAAGTTTAAGGAGCTCGAGAGGAGAAGATTGGTGTATGGGGAGTTGATAACCCCGATGACTCCGGAGCAGAGGGTGGAGCAAAGGCGGTTCAAGAAAATCTTGGAAGCGGCACCAGAGGAAGATGATGATGTGGAGATTGCAATTGTTGGTACTAAGTGCAACAATGGAGGGGAGCCTAGGGAGGAAGAGGCTGAGAATGGGTCAGAAGTAAGGAAGATGGAGCGGAAGGTGGAAGCAAGAGAATGGGCAATCAAGAGAAGAAGACACCAGTAACCAGCATTTGGAAGATGAGGGAGTTAACGTTGGAAGTGCTACTGGATATGGCTAAACTAGAGGGCAGAGTCGATGAACTGGAGAGGGAAAACAAGAGGCTGCGGCAGGAAGAAAAGAATAAGTGGGTGGAAGAGGCCATGCAGGCGCAGCGGCCTTCTTTTGCGCAGAAGGCAGCGGCAGGAACTTCAGCGGGGACGGCGTCGACTTCGAGGGGACAACTGGGTATAGGAGCCAAGCTGCCACCGGCTCAAGGAATAGAAAGAGAGCAAGGGAACAAGATGTCCAAGGTGTTCGTCACGTCCAGTAGAGGAGAGGATTCTAAGGAGATCCAGAAAAGGGTAATGGAAAGGCTAAACCCAACTAAGGACAGGATCCGCATCCGATCAATCCGACCAGCGGGTAAGTCGGTAGTAGTAGAGACAGAGACAGTAGGGGACACTGACAAAGTGAGGAAGGGTATCCAAGCACTTGAGGGTCTCAATTGTGAGGAACCCAGAAGGAGGAAACCACTGGTGACTATCTATGATGTGCCGGTGGACATGAAGGAGGAGGAATTAGTAGAAGCTGTGTATTCGCAAAACTTGGAGGGGCGGATTGAGAGGAGTGAGTTCATTAAGGGATTTGAGCCACGATTTAGAACTGGGAAGAGAGAGCGGCGGGTAACTAACCACGTAGTGGAAGTATCCCCGCAGGTTCGTAAAATGCTGCTGGCAGACAGGGTTTACTTAAGGTTTTCAAGTGTCTCGGTCAAAGATTATCTGGTGATTACGAGATGTAATCGCTGTAGATATCTAGGGCATAGAGTGAAGTACTGCACGAAGAAGGAGGCGGTATGCGGGAGCTGCGGCAAGGAAGGGCACCTGATGAGGGAATGTAAGGAAAAGGTTAAAGGGTGTATCCCCTGTCACAGTCGGGGTAAAGAAAGGTGCAAGTATCCTAATGAAAGAGAGTGTCCGACTTACCAACTCCTTCTGGACCGGCAAATCCAAGATACCCAGTATGACTGAAGACATTAAAAATCTAGTTGTGATCTTAACAAAAATACTCGACAGACTTACAATGAGTGATGGACACGGGTATGAACAGGGGTCTGGAAGCGTGGTGAGAAGAGAGGGGCGTGGGAGGAACACTCCTTCTAGAGTCAGGAGGAATAAGAGTAGGGCGGAGGCGTATAGGAGTGGACTTGGAAATAGAAAGGAAGAGTTATCTGAGGGTTCGGGTGAATCAGAGGGAATAGGTAGAGGAGCAGGGGATAAGCCAAGTAACATAAAACATATATAAGGGGATGGGTCGGGGTTAGGGTAGATAAAGCGGGATGTGATGGGGAGGTTGAGTGGAATCAGGGAGGGTATGAAATACCCCTGTCAACAGTAGATATAAAAGGTATGATAAGTAGGGGGGAAATGAGTGTCAGAGAAGCTGGGAGCCACGTGAGTTCGGCTCGTACGTTGGTGCACAACTGGACGTATGGGTTGATGGAGGCACTTCTGAGCTTCCTAGGAAGTGAGGGGCCGGCTGAGTTGAGACCATTTTATAAGGATATGGCGGTGGAGGATCTGGTGAGGAGGTTGCTGAAGGAGAGGTGCATGTTTTGTTACGGTACAACTGAATCATATAGTACAAGAAAAGGGTATAAATCAAGTGGATATGGGAGAACAGCGGCGAACAGGGATGCGGCTGTCTCAGGTCTGAGAGACTTCGAAATAGTGGTGTCCGGGCTGCTGGGGATGTCGTCAACGACCAGGTTCATTAACAAAGGGGACAGGAGGAATATGGGGAGACCAGATGGGGAGGGGGTGGTAAGAAGTGGGGGATATAAGAGAGGAGAAAAACTTGTGGAAACGATTGAGGCAAATCAGCTGGAAGTAATGAACCTGCAGGGGAACCCGCCAACATATGTGGGCCCCACGGGGAGGTCGAATATAGACGTGACACTATGCAACCGAGTGGCAGCAGGTATGGTAAGGGACTGGGAAGTACTGGACGGGGTGACAATCAGTGACCATAATCTGATCACCTTCAGGATTGTGGGGGGAGGGGAGCTGATTGAGAGAGAGAGAAAAGTGAAGTACAATATGAAAAGGGCCAACTGGGAAAGGTTAAGGAGGGAGTTGGTGATCCCTGGAGTAATCGAGAGAGGTGGGAATGTAAACGAGAAGGCCGAAGAATTGACAAGGGCGATTCAGAGGGCAAAGAGAGTGGCAATCCCGGTACAAAAAGAGGAAGGAAGCGTGGGGAATAGTTTTTGGAGTGAGAGACTGGAGAGGCTTAGAGGATCAGCGAGAGCTGCCCGCAGGCGTTACCAGGCAAACGCGGACCCTAGAAGTGGAGGTCTATTGTTAGAAGTCTACAGGAGGGAGAGAGAGAAATATGTGGAGGCACTGGCTCAGGCGAAAAGGGATGGATGGGAGCGTTATGCTCAGGAAGAGTTGAGAAGTAATGCATGGGGAGTGCCTTTCCGGATCGCGACCGGGAGGGTAAGGCCCCCAGCAATGATATCGACGCTTGTGAGACCGTAGGGGGGAATGACGGAGGGGTGGGAAGAATCTTCGAGGCTCCTGATTGGTACCCTACTTCCTGACGATGACGGGATAGATGACGCTGAACAAGCAAACATGAGGAGGAGGATGACGGAACCCTATGTGACTGAGGTGAGGACGACTCCGACAACACAGGTAGAGATTACCAGGCTCATAGCTGGAATGAAGAAAAAGAAGGCGCCCGGACCTGATGGTATAAGGGCTGAGGTGCTTCAGGAGATCAGTGAGCAGATAGCACCCTCTCTCGTGGGGCTGATGAATGAGTGCATTGCTCAGGGGAAAGTACCAAATGTTTGGGAACAGAGTGATGTAGTCGTTCTCAGCAAGGGTGGCGAGAAGGATCCGAAACTCCCGAAGTCGTATAGGCCAATATGTCTAATGAACATCTGCGGTAAATTGCAGGAGAAGTTACTGTGCGACAGGCTGATGGCACATAGAAGAGATGTGGGAATGCACAGGCAGCAATATGGCTTCAGGAGAGTTAGGTCGACAGAGGATGCTATCTGTGAAGCTATGAGACTGATAGATAGGTGTGGGGATAAATATGTTGTAGGGATGTTCGTGGACATCTCAGGGGCGTTTGATAACTTATGGTGGCCGGCTTTGTTCGAGAGGCTGAGGGAATTACGATGTCCGAGTGATCTCTACAGGGTCTTCAGGGATTACTGTTGGGATAGGTATGTGACCCTGAGGTGTCCAGGAGCAGAGTATAGTAAGAGACTTACAAAAGGTTGTCCCCAGGGGTCGGTCTGTGGACCGATTTTTTGGGACATAGGGCTCGAGCCTGGATTGCTGGAAATAGAGGCCCTCCCAGGAACGGCGGGAGTGGTCGCCTTCGCTGATGACCTGCTGATAATAGTGGAGGCCAGATCAAGACGGGAAGTGTGGGGCCGTGCTTGCAGGGCTTGGCACTTGGTGTAGGAGAGTAAAATTGAGTCTGGCTCCAGCGAAGACGAACTATGTGCTGTTCCGGGGGGTCCTAAGAAGGGATCCGATACTGAGAATGGATGGACAGACTATCAGACGTTGTAAAAGTACCAGGTACCTAGGGGTCATTCTGGATGAGAAAGGGAACTTTATAACCCATGTTGAGAACGCGTGTAGACGAGCTCTTAGACTATTGAACAAAATAATAAGCATAGGAATGAGGAGGTTCAGGCTGCCGGTGAGCTGTACAAGAGTGTATCACCAGGCGCTTCTTGTGTCTATAGCAGGCTACGGAGCAGCAGTCTGGGCCCACAAACTGAATCAGGTAAGGCAGAGGAACAGGCTGAGAGGCATGCAGAGGGGAGTGCTTCTCAGACTTTCGGGGGCCTATAGAACGGTTTCGGCAGACGCGCTCGGAGTGACCCTGGGGATCTGGCCACTGGACTTGGTGAGGCAGAGGGCTGCTCTATATTGGCTAAAGAGAGGGGATCTGAACAAGGTGGCAGACTTGGTCCGGGAGGGGGTAGGTACGAAGAGAGAGATAAGGGAAGCTCTCTTGGATGAGTGACAGGAGTCATGGGAAAGGAGTGAGAAGGGTAGAAGAACATACCAGATCTTCCCGGACGTAAGAGAGCGCCTTAGGATGGTTCACCTAGAACCCTCGGCGGGACTTACTTTCTAACGGGACATGGGCCATATAGAGCATCTCTCTTTAGGAGGGGACTGGCGGACTCTGACAGATGTTATTGCGGTGAGGAATCTACGCCTGAGCATGTGGTGCTGGAGTGTGCATTGACGGCTGCTGAGAGGGCAGATTGGCAGGTGCCGCTCCAGGCGGGAACGGTATACCACATAGTGCGCGACGTGGAAAGATGGATATTCCTTGACAAAATAGCGGAAGCAGCGTCGAGGAGGGAGAAGGAGAGGTTTGTAAGAAGGAACCCAGGAGGAGAAAGGCTGGACATAGACTTGGAGGTGGACTTAAGCGTGACAGAGGATGAGGAGACGACTGGGACTAGTAGTGGAGGGGGGACGGATGAGGACGAAATTTTTGATCGCAACTGGTGACAAAAAGACTGTGGGGGGATAAATAATTAATTAGGGCTGGTTGGATTGGATGGGGCGACTCCGGGTTCCGGAGTATAGCTGATGGTGGGTCCTGTGGGATTCCGGAGGTGAAAACAGCCGATGAACCTGCAGGACCTGCAATTCCAGCTGTGAAGAGGCCTGAGATGATGGTAGCTACTCCTCTGCTGGGTGATATCCGCAGGACACAGCTATGAGGAGACGGGGCGGATTGTGGCTTCAGGATGGAGGGGAGGAGGCCTGGGAAGTGACTCCAGGCTGAGAATGACAGTATTAGGTTAAGTAGATTTAAGATTGAATTGTTAATGTTTAATATAGTTATAGGTAGTTTTAGGTCCAATGGAAGTGGGTTCCGTACAAAGTGGGCGGAGCGAAATCTCCGGTAGGGCGCCTCCCAGGTGGCGGATAGGGGGATGCCTGGCTCTGCAGGGCGAGGGACCGGGGAATTTAGTACCCGGGGCGGACCAACTATTAGGGAAATAGATGATTATGAGGGCAAATGGACATTAGGTTAAGTGCTAAATCTAGTTCATGTTAGTGTTAGTAAATGGATAAAGTAAATAGAATGGAAGATGAGTTAAGAGAGGGTAATTACGCCCCAATTTTTGTAAATAGGCATTGGGGTTAGAGTCAGGATAATAAATAAATACCTATACAACTAATTATACCTACTTTCTATCTGAGCACAATTTGATAAAACATGATTAATCTATTTCAGGAATTCTCAATGGTGGACTACGTGATTTTTTTTTTCAAGTTTTGGAAAGAAAAAGTAGAACAGCTATTCCCAATTATGTGGAGGAAGTAGTCTCTGCATATAGTGACCTAGAATTTTTAACTCACTTTCGGCTCCGAAAAGGGGTTATTAATGACCTTGTGACAAGATTAGAGAATACACCCATTATGCTATCATTGCAAGGTATGTGAAATAGTAGGCCTATTGTTCTACACGATATTTAACTTTGCCCTTGTTTTTATAGGAGTCCACTTTCAACCACCAACATTGATTAAAAGTCGCTAATATCGAACAGTCTAGACAGTCTTATTTGATTTGTTAATTAAAAGGTTATCCAAAGCTTTCAATACTTAATAGTACCACGATGAATTAAATAGCAAAGTTATTATACTTGATGTAGCCGCATCTAGATATCATATTCTGAAAATTGAAATAATACCATGTTACGCTTAAATAATTTTACTACATAAATTATATGCCTAATACTGCCCTTGTTAATTACTGTACCAAAACACTAATCAATTTTGCAGGTCATGGAGGTCCCCAATCATTGAGTGCCAAGAAGCACCTTCTGGTGTTTTTGTGGTTTGTAGGCCGTCAGACAGCCTCATACCGTGATGTTGCAGACAGATTCATTGTGTCATTAAGTACCCTCTATGAAGTGATTTCAAGAGTTGTAAATTTTTTCTAAATATTGCACCAACTATAATAAAATATCCAACACAGGAGGAAAAACATATTACAAAAGCATACTTTCGACCCAAAGGACTACACAATGTCATTGGTGAGCTATTGTTATTGTAGGCCTATAACCTCTAAATATTTCACCAACTGTAATCAAATAGGCTACCTAACTCAGGAAGAAAACATTACAAAAGCATACTTTCGACCCAAAGGACTACACAATGTTATTGTATAACTCATATAATTAAGATGCAGAATATTTGTGTGGGTGTTTTGAGGCCAGTTAGTGCAAGTACAGTATATTAGATATAATTATAACAAATAAAATTAATTATTTCAGGTTTAATTGATGGATCGCACATAAGAATAGATCGACCATGTGAGGACAAAGATGCATATGTGAATAGAAAAAAATATTTTTTTATTCAGATGCAAGGAGTTGTGAATGAAAAAGGGAAATTTCTTGATGTATTTGTTGGCTACCCTGGCTCAGTTCACGATGCCAGAGTGTTCTCCAATTCTACCATAGCAAGAGATCTTGATGAGCTCTGCCAAGGTATATTTAATTTATTATAATAAAAAGTAGTTTTTTATAATTGTAAATGTAATTGGGTTGGTAAAGCGTGCTTGTCCTGAGATAAGTGTTTGAAAGTTATTTAAGTGGCTTGAACAACTTTTATACACACGCTTCAGTGGCAGCAGGGTTTATGGTGTCACTCTCACAGGGAGAGACTGGTTTGAGTTCCAGTTTGGTATACTGAAAGTGATTTTTCTGAAATGGTTTCCTACTCTCCCTACAAACAAATGTGGGTAGGGTATATTTTCTCTAAATTTTACTTTCCTCATCTTTACTCCATTAGCATAATTATCATATATGCATGTAACCCACAGGTACAGTTGTATGGGGGGGGGGGGGACCTATACATTTATACGGCAAACGTTATGTTCTCACACACTTTGGTGGCCAAATAGACTAAGATGCTACTGTTGCTGTATACTTGGTTATTGAGGATGGGGAGATCAGGGTTAGATCCTGCCCAGGTCCATTGAAGATGGTTTTTCCTAAATATGTTATGTATAATTATTTTTTTCAGGTGGTGACTATATTCTTGGGGACAGTGCATATCCATGCCTTTCCAACTTATTAACTCCCTATAGAGACAATGGCCATTTGACAAGACAACAAAGACACTATAACACAGTGCATAGTTCATGTAGGATTGTGGTGGAACATGCCTTTGGCTGGCTGAAGCAACGCTTTCGTCAACTTTACCACCTAAAGCTTCGAAATATGAGAAGGATGGTGGAGCTTATCCATGTGTGCTGTGTGTTGCATAACTTGGCAGATGAAGATGATCTGACTCATCTTGTACCACCTGCGATGGATAATCATCCTGATGCTGAAGTTCAGATTGCCAACCAAGTGGATGCATTCCCAATATTAAATGATAATGTTAATGGAAAGCAATTGAGAGACGAAATATGAGGTAATCTCTGGCTTGAAAAAACACTTTAAAAACTTTCACTTATTTTTTAACTTAATGATATAATTAAGGGGTTGTCCATATACTACATTAGGCCTATGCTATTCCTTCCTTCCCCCACTTGACATACATTAACAATTCTAATATTACAACACAATATGACAGAACGTCCCTCCCCAATGAGCATTTGTTTAAATATAATTATGAATTAAATCCTAAGTCACGCAGAGATCCTACATTTTCTAAACAAGTACTATTAACAACTAATTTTACAGTCTAATTTCAATAAGAGACTTTTAGAGAGTACTAACATTTAATTTTCTGCAATCAGCATACATTGATAACATTTTATTGTATCATTATTGTTATTTTATAAGTAATGATAATATCTATCAAAAGTGACAGCTGCAGATCACATGACATGATGTATGAATAAGTGAAAGTAGATCTAGTATTTTCTAGTGGTCAGTTAAGGCCCTTCCTATGAGCATTTATTAGTTCCCTGCTGAATCATGGGTTATTTACTGGCGGTATATACCTTATCACTTATTGGAATTTGCACCTAATCAGAAGACACTGTCTCAACATCAGGTAATTGTGAGCTTAGGTGAACCATATTAAACCAAAGTATTTTATTTCATATTTTTTTATAAATGATAGCTGATATCATGACATAAGTGTTCTGATAGATTTACTGTTTTAATATACAAAATAATTTTTAACCACTGTCAGACTATATTAATATAGTGCAGTGGTTCCCAACCTTTTTTCGCTGGTGTATCCCTTGACAGCTCATTTCCATAAATTGCACCCTTAATATTAGCAAAATTTCAATATATATTTTACATACAATTAATTAATTTATTAATACTTATAAAACTGTTGGTGACCTGGTGGTCTAGGGGTAAGGTGTCAGACTTCTGTGTTGAGAGGGTCCGGGGTTCAATCCTCGGTCCCGGCACAGATTTATCTAATTGCCAAACCCTTCTTTCACCTCTGACAAGACGTGTATTAACCACAACTTGTGAATGTGTGGAATGCCAGGCCTCCACCGTGGTTCGGATTCCACGTTAAACTGTAGGTCCTTCATTTCATCTCACAATCACCCCACCATTACACATTAGCGTAAGTGCGTATAACCCGAACGGGTAGTAAGACGCGGTGATAATGATATTAAACTGTACATTTAATAACTAAAGATATGTCTAAATTTAGCCAATTACACTATTCTGTTCCTATTATAATCAAGTTAAAAAGGCCCTGAAGCTTAAGGATTATAGGTTTATGTGATAAAGATATGTATTTAGCCACTATTACATGATAAAACAAAAATAGACTAATGTACCAAATATAATTCATACTAAAATTTCAATTTTTTTTATTGTCCTTTTAAGGTCCAGCTAAATACACAATTTTAGATAAAATTATATTTTAGACTATTATTATTGTTCTTGTATATATTGTTAGATTTTTGGATGTAATAAACTAATCAAATTAATTATGCAACTGTATTTTACTATAAATGTACTAAATTATTTTGTGTTTGACAAACCTTATAAATATTTTATCAACTCTCTTGCTATAATTTTTTTTCCACATAAATTGGGTCTATAGACACAAACACTAAAAACAAGCAAAATTTAAGTAAAATAAAAATAACGGTTTACATGTTCACACAAATTATAATACAAAAATTACCAGTTTATTGTTATATTTGGAAGAAAGTACAAGAAAGCAGGGTTCGAAAATATATTTATATACATATCAAAATATCAGATGTATTTTGTAAAATCATTCAATTCAATACAATTAATATATACACACCCACAAGATGTAAATGTTTGTGTAGATAATAGTCATATAGGATACATGTACACATCAATACTCGGTCAGGTGAACTAGGGGTGGTTTTTCCTAAATGGTTTCCCACTCTCCACACAATTGTGGGTGCACTTCCTCTGAATTACACCTACCTCTTCCCTAACCCATTAGCATAATTAGTAAATCGGCGAATAACCTTAAAAGGTCATAAGATTCGGTGCTAAAAAAAAATTAATTATTACCTAATCAAACATTAAATCTGCAATGTTTGTTGACCATTTAGTGATTTGGATGTCAGAAAAAGGCAAACATCTCAACAATCTAAAACAATAAATGAGCACTCAACAACTCGTCACCCGAGAATGCAAGTGTTCTATATCCAATTTTCCACTTTTGTGTAAAAGAGTATTGATGTTTGACCTTGTGTATAAAACCAATGTTACTAGATAACTTGAGTTTGTATCTTCCTAAGTAATTATGTAGTAGTCTCAATTTCATCACGGGGAATCATATGCATTCTAAATAAACGTAAACACCAAATATCTAACAATTTTGGAGAACACTTTCATTACTGGGTGACCAACTGTTCACACAAATCTTAACTAGCTCTTTTTTTTTTTTGCCCAATCTATGTAGCAGATTCTGTATTATTTACCAAGTCAATGGATGGATAGTTCGGAACTTATTACCAAACAAATATGAGTGGAAGGGCAAATTGGCTGTTGATAAAGATCCTTAACAATTGGGATGAATTGGAT
Organism: Timema cristinae; assembly: GCA_039000515.1. NCBI lineage: Eukaryota > Metazoa > Arthropoda > Insecta > Phasmatodea > Timematidae > Timema > Timema cristinae. The sequence continues at coordinate 127,323 of JBCFYV010000049.1, read as the reverse complement.
GTGAGAACTTTAACAAGTGGGTTAAATATTAAAAAAATCTTTAAAAGTTTCAGAAGTTCCTTAATATATATATTGTAAAATATATAAACATAACTATCAGGATATGTATCATGATACCTATATGTCTGATGATAGAACTATAGAGCCTCGAACCCTGCAGGAAAGGTGGATAGAAACATATAGGCTAAAAGGGTATGAGTTTGGTAATATGAAATTATAGTATAACTAATTATTTTACTTTATTTTTAACTAGTTCCTCCAACAATTCAATTTGCCTTTTTAACAATGAGTTCTTTTCTTTTCTCTGTGCATTGGCTTCTTCTTTGAGTTTGTTGCTTGATTCTTGAACAACTATCCATTTCTCAAACAAGGTTGCGAGTTTAATATTGTGGGATGCTCGCTCTGCACTGTCTTTCTGTATGCATTCATTTTGGGAAGCAACTTCTTCCCTCAAGCGATCCAAAACTAATGCTGTTTTGCCATCTCTTTGCCGCACCTTTAATTTCTTGCTGGGAGGGATGGGAGCCTTTACTTCATTTTTGTTAAAATTAGTATCAAATAATATAGCTTCATCTCTTGGTTTATCCTCTACACTTTGTTCAGGCAAAGAAATTCCTGCTTGACTGTATATCTCTTCTCTTGAAACAATTCCATTTTTCCCAGACACAACCATGGGAACAATATTGTGCCGCTCAGAAAACATTTCAATTATTTCCTCTTCATATTGGATTCTCTTTCTTCCTCTACCTGTCTTATTTTGGTTACTAACAAAAATTTTCATTATTCTCTCCAGAGTTTTGTACCGATTGTGAACTTGAGCATCACTGACCGAGTACCCAAATTCTCGAATTTTGTTTGCAACATAGATTAACTTCTGTTTAAGGGTGCTGAATTTACAATTGTTTGGATTCTTTGTACTTTTGTAAATTTCAAAGAAAAGTTTTGAAGCTGCATCGTCCCAAAAAAAGTCAGTTGCTTCCCGAGTCGGTGTTTGTGGTGATGGTGATGATGATGGTGGTGGTAATACTTTTTCTTGACTCTGTGATTGTGATGCTATTATTGGTTGTGAGGGTGGTGCCAAGTGAACCACTGATGGTGATACTTTTGGTTGTGGGGGTGGTGCCAAGTGAACCATTGATGATGATACTTTCTGTTGTGGTTGTTCTGCATAAGGCAGTGATAGTGGAAGTGTAATAGGATTTTTCGCCGATGTTGTGTGAGGTGAGTCAAGAACTAATGTCACTGGATTTTCATCGATTGTACATTCCATTAGTGGTTGGTTAAAATCCAATACATCTAAAGAAATATTTAGATAATCCTCATCTAAAAGAAACAAACAAAATGAATCCTAGCGATTATCTCAATCAAGCACAAAAAGTAGAATTTATATTCAGTTTTAATCTTCTTTTTAATATTAAAAATTCACTGGTCGAAAGGAACCATTCTCACTTTATTATATTATTATTTAGCACCGCGTCATACTACTCATTCGTGTTAAACGCTTAAGTACAAATTACGCTAATGCATTAGGAGTTGGGAAGGTTTAATTAGAGGAAGTGAACACACATTTGCGTGGAGGAAGAGTGGAAAACCATTTAGGGGAAACCACCCCTAGTTCACCCGACCGAGATTCGAACCTCGATCTCCCCATCCTCAGCAGTCCGGCTCAACACGATTAGTGCGTTAGCCAACTACAACTAACTACTCGTTCGTTGACAAGTGAAACTTTTGTCCTAGTATGAATAGTAAGCCTATTTATGAAGTATACTTAAAATTCGATTTTAGAAACTAATGTATATTATTATAAATCTGCAAGATAAGGTCTTCGAAATTGACTTGTTATTAGACTGTGAACACTCCTTTTTAAGTAATTTTTTGTGGACCGATTTGAAGGAGGTTATGTTAGTAGTAAAACAGATTTTCACAAGATAATTTTTGAAAGAGTAAGTATCTAAGTAGGCCTAATACCAAAGTATAGTTATAATGAGTTTCTTAAATATTATACGCTAACCATTTTGTAAGTGAGAGTATTAATTAAAATAAGTACCTAACTAATGGAAGTAAAGGTATAAAGTAAATAAAGAATAGCCTTATAGGTACCTTCTGTAATAAGTCACCGAATTGTGTTGTTCATTTATTACAAATTTTTTTTTTGCGTCTCTTACTATGTGTGCAAGCATGTTTTTATGATATACATCCAAGAATTAAAAACTAAATAAATTTAAGTCTTGTTAAATTTAAAAATGGCGCGCGTAGGGTTTTTTTACTTCTTATTCTTTTTCAATTCCTAACCCACTCCACTCACCCCTAACCGAGAGGTGGAGCAGGAAAAGCAGTTCTATCTGCCACGGGTACAGTTACTTCAGAGAAACGAACAGCCAGGGAGTGAGTCTACACCGGCGAAACGAACGATAAAGAGTAAGAAAGTACTGATAGAACTGTTCTAACAAGTCGAAACGAACAAAGCTTATAACGCAGCTAAAGGCGAGCTCTGAAGGGTGACTTCAGATTGTCGCCAATTTGGTGGCGCGAGCGGTTGTATGACGTACTAAAATAGATCCATAATAGCAATTCAGCCATATGACGCCTAACGAACGACATTTCACCGTATTGTCGCGTCTTTGAGATCCATAATCGACCTGCTGCTCTATATGGACAGGCACAATCGGTGGAGACTTTTGTCTTGGAAAAGTCGGCGGGCTGACTTGATCGATAAATTTATCCAGCGACTCGCGTCGGCCAATAGTCGTCCAGTGTGTACATAGCTTTAGAGTACACCAGCGTGTACGGTCGTAATGGAGAAGTTTCTAAAAAGATCTGCGCAACCCTCCGAAAGCTGAAAAAAAAAACTTTATGACAATTATTTTAAATATGGTTTTACTGTCATGAATAATAAACCTCAACGTGTAATTTGCGATGAAGTGTTATCACGTTAGAGAATAAAGCCATCAAAGCTTATGCGTCACCTCTCAACTAAACATAACAAGGATGCTGATAAACCGTTACATTTCTTCGAACGGAAGCTGAAAACCTTTAACCATCAGCAAACTACTATGATTCAGGTAATAAACTAGTATTATTTGTTGTTTAAAAATAATATTATGTGAGGCCTTTCATAAGAAACCTAGCAATCTCAATTTTTTAAATTTAATAATTATTCAAGGAAAAAAAAATTGTCATTCCAATAAATTCACAGTCGTTTGTTGTTAAGGTTTTGAGAAATACTTACTATCATCATCCATTTTAAATTACATACAAATCTAAAGATTAAGATTTTTTAATACTACCAAAAGAATTACTCTAACTTTAATCTCCACCTCATTTTTCATTAAATACATCTACAATAATTAAAAATTCTAATATATAAACAGGAGGCAAACAAGCTAAAAAGTATACCACTTTGTGATATTACTATTGAACGCAGAATAAACGATATGGCTGGTGACATTCGAGAATAATTAGGCTAAAAATTAAAGAAGAGCCCACATTTTGCTCTGCGGTTTGATGAGTCGACTGATGTTGCACATTTGCGGTATATGTGCGCTTTGAGGCAGATGAAAGTATCAATGAAGACATTTTATTTTGCAAAGCACTTCCTGCGAACACTACTGGCTAGTATTTGTACCACACATTTTAGAAAGCACTCGCGACTACGCTATTTGTAGCGATGGCGCTAAAGCTATGACTGGCAATCAAAGCGGGCTCGTTGCGAAATTAAAATCAATAATGTCAAATGTTTCATAGACACACTGCTTTCTTCATCGGAAAGCTCTGGCAGCCAAGGTTTTATTTTCTGATTTGAATGATGTACTGAAAGAAGTGAACAACGTTGTGAACTCTATTAAAGGTAAAGCTTTGCAAACTCAACTGTTTAGAATCATTTGTGAAGACATGGCTTCGCGCCATAAAAATCTCCTTTATTATACAGAGGTCACATGGATATCAAAAGTAAATGTATTAACATGAGTTCTGGAACTAAAAGCTGAATTGTTATTGTTATTACAAGATCATAAATCTGAATATGCGAATTACTTTTGTGACCCTGTTTGGCTATTAAAATTAGCATTTCTCGCTGATCTTTTTAGCCACCTAAATATTTTAAACAAGAGCCTTCAAGGGAAAGAAGAAAATTTTCTAACGGCCAAGAATAAAGTCAAAGGATTCCTCCAAAAACTTCTTTGTGGTCAACATATTTACAAAAATTGATGTATGATTCTTTCCCTTGCGTTCAGAAGATTGTCGAAGAAATTGCAACGGACCATTGGTTAGTAGTAAGTTCTCACATTCCTTGCATGATACAGAGCTTGCACGATTTGGAAAAAAAAATATTATTAAGTTACTTTCCAGAACTGAACTCTGACGCTGACAATGGAAATAGATGGATACAATATCCTTTTTTGGATGTCAGTGCAATTGGCTGATCTGACCACGAAGATCAAAGAAAATCTTATAGATATTGCAGCTGACTGCATGCTTAAAATGGAATTTAATTCGCAAAAGTTTGACGTCTTTTGGATGAAGAGAAAAAAATAATGTACAGAGCTGGCAAGAGAAGCTTTGAGATTATTAGTGCAATTCGCCACTTCCTACTTATGTGAACTAACTTTCTCTTCAATGGTGAACATAAAAAACTAAGAAGAGAAATAGACTCCAATTAGAAAATGATTTGGTTATTTGCGTCTCAAAAATAGAACCATGATTCGACAAATTATTAAAAAATAAACAGGCATAGCCTTCTCACTGAAATTATTGTTGTATCTTTAATGCAGTGTATATTGTAGAACCTATATTTAAAAATGAACTTTTCTCTGAAGTTATTGTATTGTAGTGTAGGAACTATACTTCCTTTTTATTCTACCTGGCTTGCGACCGCGACCCCCCTACCCGCTCATCAAGCCTTTGCTGCCCCCTTGGGGGTTGCAACCCACAGGTTGTAAAACACTGCTATAAGGTATATTTCGGTGACATTCTGTGGGGCTAGCTCCTCAAAGATTTCCTCATTGCTCACGCAGTCGAGGTCATAGCAAGTGACCAATTCCTTGCAATCATTGAGGAACCTGTGGGGTTCAACCTTCACCTGTATAAGAGACGTAATGCTCAACGGTATTTCTTTAAGAGCCAAGATGTTGCCTGATTGGATTTCGGACGTTGCTTGAATGAGACTCGTGCCATCGCGCAGTTTTCTTATAGCGACACTTGCCTTGGCCGCACCATTTATCGCTTTTTTGATGATAAATTGGCTCACCCATTTCATGTTCTCATCATTGTCCGCTCGAGACACAACCAGGAAGAGGGGCTGGGGCCACATAACTTACTGGATTTCTTCTAATTAAGGTCAGGACGGCCTTAACCGTTTTCGCCTCTTATCAATATTACGGCTCTGTGAGTGGCCGGGAAGTGGGATGCCAGCAAAATTTGGCAGTACGGTGCCAGCGGACAGTGAGGTGTCAGCAATATGATGTATATATCGTGTTAGTATAGCCACGCCTCCGCTAGCCCGATCAAATAACGGCTTCTTGGTACGATATACATCGTACCCACGAAGCTTCGGGTTATCAGCGGGGCGGATGTTGGTCTTCTGCAAACACAAGATGGAAGTATGCAGGGAATAAATCAGTAGTTTAATTTCCTCTACATGAGCATAGAAACCCCTACAGTTTCAATGTACAGGAAACATAATTCATTAATATAAATTTATTCATCTACAGAACCCATAAAAAATTTCTTAAAATAAAAATTGAATTAGAGCCTTTTTAGGACCTCTTGCCTTTCCTAGTCTCTCCAGGACCTTTCGTTTTAATTGAGGCTTCTGTTTCTCCAGAAGAGAGTGGGGGGGCTTTGTTTTAACCTTCGACTATTTTTTAGAGTAATTTTCTCGAAGGTCCCTTGCTGGGCTTTCCATAGAGCACCAGCGGGAATTGCCTTTGCGGCCTCACCTGTTCCAACACCCACTTCAACCTCGGGGATCCAGAGACACTCGTGGGCGAACCAACAGCCACCACACGCACTTTGGTTCCCCGAGGAGCGCTCACGGGTGTTCCCCGGGGTGGGTGTCCTGAAAGGGGCTAGGGGCAGGGCCCCGAGGAGGAATCCTAAGAGGTACAGGTGGGGGATGCGGTATCTCTGGAGGTGTTGTTTCTCGTAATAACCTCGTCGACACCGTATTGTTGCGTTATGATTATATGTGTTTCGAGCAGAGACCAATTGCACGGGTCGTGAAGAAGTCTTCCAGATATTAACTGCACAGTGGAAGTTACGACATTTGATATTTTGGCTAACAATTTGGCTGAAATAAGTCTGAAATAAGGACAGGCCCGAAACCAGTCAAAGATCGGATCTTCGCAGTTAACGCAGAACTAAGGAGACTAACACGGTGTCTCGTAAGCCTCTTGTTCACAATCTACACAGGTTGGCTTTACACGTCATCGCAGCCTTGTATGTTCTAATTGCTGGCACTGAAATCAATGCCTATGGTTAGGGACATACGGCCGTAAACTGAGCACGTGGAAACCTGCTCGGACCTACCTTGGAAAGGTAGGAGTTGCAAAGGTGAGGACATAGGAGTCAGTCTTTTTTACTTGTCATTGAGATGCCAGCGGAATTTGGCATTATGTTGGTAGCGGACAGTAAGCTGTCAGCTGTGACAATGGGTTCGCCCATGCCGTGTTTGGGGACAAGCTGCATAGTAATCGGATCGTAGACCCAGGGTGATCCCAGTTGTTACTACAACATAAGGCCCTGTTAAACTCCTGATGGGAGCCCCACACGTCGCTACACATAACCTTCATATGGGGCATCGCCAAGAGAGATGTCATCGCAGCTATTTCATCGTATTTAATAATAAAGTGAACAAAATATGAAACTTACGAAAAGTAAAGTGCATGATGAATTCTGCGTGTAGAAGTAGGTACATTATTATATAATTATAAATTAATAAAACGTAGTAAATAAGTAATTGAAGGTGCTGTTAGTGGCTTGTCTAGGCGTCGGGCTACACGTGACGTCACAGCGGCACAATGTGGTGTCGACACAGTGCTTACGGCAACGAGGCAACATAAATATAGTAAACTATAGTAAATTCAACGTCCGCCTCTGAGGTCACCGAAGCCCAGAGTCGGCCGTATGAGGCATATTAAGAAATCATTAGTATTATAATTTAGTAAAAACCTATTATTTGTACTGTGCACATATAATAAACAAACACACGGCCCTAAACCTGTCTAACGAACTGAAACGAATTACTAGTGAATGGGGAATCGAAGAAAAGGTTATTGTTGTGGTTAGTGATAATGCGGCCAACATTGTTGCAGCAATACGATTGACCGAGTGGAAACACGTCCCATGCTTTGCACACAATCTTAATATTATTGTGCAGTATGGTTTACAAAAGATAAAGGTTCTTCAAACCAAAATAAAAACAGTGGTCGAGTTTTTTAAAAGAAGTCCACAAGCAAGCGGCCGACTGAAAGCAATGCAACAACAATTGGGAGATTCAACACTAAAACTTAAGCAAGACGTTGCCACACGCTGGAACTCAACCTACGACATGTTTCATCGTATCATCTAAGTGAGAAATTCGTTGATGTCAACTATAGCCATCAATTATCCTGAACTAGACAACATTACAAATGAGGACGTTGCTATCATAAGGCAGGTGTGTGAGCTATTAAAAGTGTTCAAAGACTGCACTGAAGAAATGAGCAGCGAAAAGCAAGTTACTGCTTCCACAATAATCTTGCTGAGCCAGGCCCTTAAAAAGTGGTGCAATAAATGTATTAACCGAGCTGATGTAGAAAATTACGTGAAGGAAATGGCCATCAAACTGTTGGAAGCTCTAAATAAACGTTTTAAGGCCTTTGCAGAGAACAAAGTGTTTGCTGGAGCTACAGTTTTGGATCCTCGGTTCAAGCGCCATGGGTTTTCTGACCCCCATAATTTTGAAAGGGTAAAAAATGCCATAATTAATCAAGTGTGTGAGAGAGTTATAATTGGAGGGACGATGCTTGTAGCTCCACTCCCTGTCATTCCAGAACAAAGTTCATCAAGTGTTTGGGATGAATTTGATAAGAACGTCTCTAATTTGATAAGAAACCCTGACCCAAGAGCTGCAGCAATAATAGAGGTTAGCAAATACATTGAAGAGCCTCTGCTACCGAGAACAGGGAACCCACTTAGTTGATGGTTTGAAAGACGTTATGTTTACCCTAAGCTTTTTGAGCTAGCAAAAAAAAAAAAGTATTGTTGGAACCTCTGTTCCCTCCAGTGGCGTAGCTAGGTCTGAAGCGCCCTGGAGCGGTTTAACTTGCCCCCCCCCCCCCCCCCATTGTTTCTATCCAAAAATTAACTGAACCATAACACCATATAAATTTAAGTAAACCTAACAGATTAAAATGACTTTAAAAGTAGCCTATGTTGGTGGTTTCTTATTATTCTTGTTCTATAAAGAAAAGAAATTTAAAATTTATTTTCTTTTTGTGCATGGATTTACATTTACTGAAATGTATGTTATATTGAAATGCAAATCTGCTTAGTTTTTTACTTTTACACAATATAACAAATAAAGTTTTGGAGTTTGGAACTAATAAAACAGAATATTTTAATATAGATAACATTTGTCATTTATTGTTGATCACATAGAAAAAAAATATATAACTAAACTAACGTAACACTTATTCACAAACGACATAGTATTTTTAAAGAAAAGTTTAACATTTACGATTTTTGGTCCTTACTTTTTTGTCAATAGGACATTAATTTGGGAAATACATCACAAATTAAAAGTGAAATTGTTTAACAAATGGGTTATCAACACAAAAGCCTTCTAAAAAATAAAAATAAAATTTTGTCGTGAAAATCTTCACAAATTGTTGGCGGAACTCATAATTGCATATTAAATTTTCTTTCGTGATTTGGCACTTGCAAATTGTGAGATGTTGTCTTCTAAGTATATATTTCTTGCTCTGGCTCGCTCGATGGAGATCGTTGCTAGAGAACTCAGACGCTCCTGCGACATGGTGCTACGAAGATAGCTTTTGATAATTTTCAGTTTTGAAAAGGATCTCTCAGCACTTCGGATGTAACGGACATTGTCAAAAAGATGAGGCACGCACTCACAACATCCGGGAAGCTGGCTCCAACTTGAGCTCGCACGATCACAGTATCAGCAAGGTCTCGAATACTTTTAAGTTTTTCAATGTGGCTTGAAAAACAAGTTTTAAGTCTTACAAGCTGTTGGCCTAAGTTAGGAGAGATATCATCTGGGTATTTAAGTACAAGAGGCTTGCACGAGTCTAGAATTTCTTTGTCACCTGAGTCAGTTAAAAAAGAAGGTTTCAAACATTTGAAACACGCACTAATCTCAGTTATTGACTCAAAACGCTCGGTTAGTTGCGTAGCTATGATATCCAGGCTACGATTTAATACCTCAACCTGGAAACGCTTTTCTGTGTCCATGATGGGATCATCTGCCTGTACTTCGTCGAACATCCTTTTTTTCTTTCTTGATCTTGAGTTAGTGAAATTTTGCGCAACTTTCCATCTCAAACAAAGCTGAGTTGCATAACTTTTAATTGTTTACCAGTTACTTCTTAGGTTAGCGATTTTTTTTCTTTTTTTTTAAAGGTTTAACAGCATCCTTGTTGCATGTTCTAAGTCTTCCTCGGTGCTTTGCAGTTTCTTGGAAATGATGTCCATTGTTTCAAGCAAAACACTTTGAACTACTATCAAAATTACCGTTTGAAACTGTTCGAAGTACTTCAAAAGACATTTTGCTTGATTAACTTCTTCTTGATTACTGCTCTCTAAGGTTATGACAGTTAATACTTTCATTATATCAAAGTAGCCACAACGAAGGGCGTCTATGGCTTTGTTTCTTGACGACCATCTTGTAGGGCACACTTTTTTTAATGGTTTATTTAGTCAACAAAGCCCATCTTGATACGGCCTTAAGGAAAACATACCAATTTTGCACATTGTCGAAAAAGTTCCTGATTTCTGGAATACGTGTTACCGAATCGTTGATGACCAGATTGAATGCTTGTGCACAACAGTGTACATACGTGGCTGCGGGATTTTTACTTTGTATCCGGGCTTGAAGGCCGGAATAAATCCCGCTCATATTTGCGGCCCCGTCATATCCTTGGCCCCTTAATTTAGAAATGTCAGAGAACTCTTCAATTACTTTAAGCACAACTTTTTCCAAATATTCTGATTTTTGGCTTTCCACTTCTGTAAACCCACCAAATGCTTCTTCTACTACCAACTATACTGGCCTTTCTTCACTATCAGTTTTTATTTTGACATAACGAAACACTGTATTTAATTGATCTGTTTTTGATATGTCTTGAGAGGTATCAAAAATGATAGAAACGTAGGGACTTTTCACCATTTATTCTTTTATTTACTTATTTATTTCATTGGCTATTAAATTAATAATTTCATTTTTAATCTGAGGACTGAGGTAATTAGTACTAGCTTTAGGCAATTTAATTAAGTCTGCCAATACCTTGTCATATTTTGCTAACATATGTATTATTTCAAGGAAGTTTCCTTTAGACAAATTAGCGTCACCTGACAACCTATGCTCTCTCAATGGCAAGTCATTTGTAGCTAAAGTGATGATTACGTCCACAACTCTCCTTAAGACTTGCCTCCAATATTCTGTAGATATCTTGATCTCTTCAAGATTTTCACTATCAACAGTCATGCCTAACTGCCAGCGGTAGTGAACTTCACATGCAATAGCATGGTTTTGATATTCTTCTTCATGGTCTTTGATGTTTCGCCCTAAATGTGTCCAATCAGACGTACCTTTCGAAAAACCCACGTTTCTCTGTGACATATTAAATAGTCAGCCAGGCTGACAATAGCAAGCATTTAAAACCTTTTAGTAGCAAAACCAATTACGTTTTATTGATAAATGGTTATCTGCTTTTTTGGAAAATACCATTTCTCGTCAAAACCTCTGTTTTTATTTCTCCCATCATTAAAGCCCAACTTTTTTTAATATTGGATATTTTGGTTTTTCATACATATTTTTACTTCTCTGAGGTGTAAGATTGATAAAAAAATCAATTTTTAGTTTACTTGCTTATGTCGTTTATTAGTTATGCTATGTTCCCATATGGGAACGTTGGACCTGAATGAGTACAGGTTAATAATCATCATCATGTTCCCATACGGGAACAGTGGCCCTGAATGACTAGTTTTTTTTTATCTTCTACTAGTGTAATTTATATTATGGCAGCATGAATGGAACTTATCAAACATACACATAATTAATTATACAAAATTATATATTTTCATCACATCAAATTTATAATTAAATTACTGATACATGTTATAAAAATAACTAAATGAAACTTATAAAATCAACATTCATGAGTATGGCATACATGAAAATACTATATATTGGATATAATAATGAAAAATTCACAAACAAACAATATAGAATTATATTTTTTTTATATAGGATACACTGTAATAACAAATATAATAATAAAGAAAAATCTACCAACTACATAATCTTATATTTTTATGGAAAGCCACAAAGCAATTAGCGTGCATTCCAACATTACACTTTAGACATTTCATTCGGGAATTCTTTTTACACAACCCACACCTAGTTTGCTTCTCATTTTTTGTTATGGAATGTCCCTCTTTGTCAAATCGAACTTCTGGTGTCACTCTCTTATCTAGAGGCAGTTTCAGTTGAATTGGTCTGCCAACAGATGGTCTGCAGTTGTACTTCTGTATGTAGGTGAGAGCAATACGCCTTGTAAAGCTAGAAGATCCAGAGGCTCAACTCTATTACTTCAGTAAGACGATACAGCTGTCAAGCATTGTTGACAAACATTTATGGGAAATGTTAATAACTGCCAATACCACTTTTTCCCTCGTATCTGTATTCTCAGTTTGGCAATGTTCTCGTCCATTCGATCTACTCCTCCCATGTATGTATTATATAGTGATATACAATGAGGCTGATCAATGGACACATATTTCTTGGCGGCTTGGCTGTATCTTCTAGTCTTACCTATCGGATTTACACCAGCTACAGTAGATGCTACTGTAACAGCATTGTTTGTCATTATAGCGAACTAATGTTATTCCAGATACTGCCCGACGTACGGCGGCAGGGACGCGCAAACTTCATATAAGCGTTGCACTAGACTGTCTTTGCCACCTTCCGGTACTAACAAGTCTCCGGAAATCCGTTCGGCGATCCTCCCCGGCGCGCCCCTGGGATATTTGCATAGCAAATACCCCGACAGGTGATCTGTATGTGAGTTAGGGGACTCCTGGACATGCACTAAGCGGTTGTTAGTGCGTACCCGAGTTGCAGGATAGCTGGTCAGGACACCTCCACGAGGTCCCCGCTGGGCAACTCCGGTCATTGACTTTTGCTCAACGTGCTCGGTAAGGTGCTGGAGAAGCTGCTGGCTTCTAGACTCTGGGATTATATACAGGCAAATGATGTGCTTAATGACCGGCAGTATGGGTTTCGTTCCCGGAAGAGGAACGGTGGATGCTTTGGAGAGGGTCCTTCGCGACGTTTCCGAGAGCGACTGCCGGTACGTGTTGGCCATCTACTTGGACATCTCGGGCGCCTTCGACAGCGCCTGGTGGCCGGGGATCTTGGAGAAGCTGAGGAGAACGGGATGTCCGAAGAACCTGTACGAGGTGGTCAGGGACTACTTCATGCGTAGGACTACTGGGCTGTACCTGGAGCAGACGGAGTCCGTGAAGGTCCTGATTCAGGGCTGCCCTCAGGGGTCGGTGCTGGGTCCGGCCTGTAGCTACTAATCTTTGATGACTTTTTGAGATTACAGTTCAGAGATGGTGTCAGCTGCTACGCCTACGCAGACGACGGTCTTCTACTAGTCAGAGGGAACACGCGGATTGAAGTGGAGGCGAGGGCGGAACACGCGTTGAGGACGGTGACTGAGTGGGGGGCTGAGGCCCGCCTTACCTTCTCGAGAGAAAAGACGAAGATTACGCTGTTGAAGGGGAGACACTCGGCGATGAGACATCCGACGGTGCGAATGGGCGGTGCTCATATCGCCTACGTTAGGGTAAACAGGTATCTGGGTGTGCTATTGGATGAGGGATTGCTCTTTAATGATCACTTTAGGATGATTGCTGGTACGGCGAAGGCGGCGTACGGGAGGCTCATCCGAGTCTCGAGGACCTCTTGGGGACTGGACTTCACGACTCTGCGGAGGATGTACAGGGCCTGGTGGAAGTCGGTGCTGACCTACGGTGTGCGTGGTGTGGCGGCACCGGATGGAGGTCAACAGCAGCAGGATCATCCTACTTAGGGCACAGAGGTTTGCACTGCTAGCGGTTACGAAAGGATACAGTACAGTTTCTCACGATGCTTTGCCTGTTGTTGCAGGGCGTTGCCGATCGACCTTCTCGTTAGGGAGAGGGGCTAGGCGTTACTGGGCCAAGAAGAACGGACTCGACTTGGAGGAAGAGAGGAGGAACTCCATAAGAGACTCCCTTGCTGTCTGGCAAGCGAGATGGGACGGGTCCGTCAAAGGCAGGGAAACTTATCGGTACTGGCCTTCTGTGCAGGAGAGGATGGAGAGTGGCTGGGTTAGCACCAACTACTATGTGACGCAGTTCCTCACCGGACATGGGAACTTCAACGGGAAGCTTCACGGCTTCGCGCTGAAGGAGAACCCGGACTGTGAGGCGTGTGGAGCCTACGAGGATGCGGAGCACGTGCTGATGTCGTGTGAGCGGTTCGAGCGGGACAGAAGAATCCTTAGGCTAGAGGTGGGGATCAGCTGCAGAGGACGGAGATGGTGAGAGATGCCAGGAGCTACGCGTGCTTCCTGAGGTATGCGACGGCGATTGGGAAGAAGAAGGAGAGGCGGATTGGAGGTATAATAGGTTAAGAACACTAATGTATTTTTTTCAGGTTGTGTATACCGTGTATTATTAGAATAGACATGTGTGTTAGGGGTAGGATGACGATAGCGTGCTGTTCGTGATGGGGGAGGGGTTAAGGGGTGATACAGGATAGGGCTGTAGGCTCGAGTCTTGCTCTTGTTTGAGGATTTGTTAGGGCTTTATTTTTCAAAATTTAAATTGCAATCTTAGAATTGCTTGCACTCTTTGGATTTAAATTCATTGCACGGAGGCGGTCCTTCAGAAGGGCCGGGGTGGGTACCTCCACGAGGTCCCGCTGGGCTGCGTAGGGTAAAGACTTAGTGTCGATCCCTACGGCTGAATCCCCTCCCCCATGTGGCGAACACCAGCTGCAGGGGGTCCTCCTACTCTCGGATAGGGTGAATGCGTATACGAGGGGTTTTCCTGGCTCGTTGAAGCGTAACTTGCCCTTGAAGCCGTGGTTGCGCTGCGAAAAGTCTCTGACTTGTGTGCGGCGTAGCGGAAAGAGGTCCCAATTGGGCGATAGAGGGAGTCCTTTCTGTCTCCAAGAATTCAGAATGCCATGAGAGCTGCCATCCCAGTATCTAAAAGGTCGGTGAGGAGGGAGAATGGGTTCTGGAACGAGAGATTAAATGGGTTTTCGTGGGAGTTGCGAGAAGGGCTCGGCGGAAGGTACCAAGCGGAAGTGGATCCGGCGAGCAAAATGTGGCTGTTGGACATATACAGAAGAAGGAAGGAAGAATACTTATCGGAATTGGCCTTGGCGAAGAGGGATAGCTGGGAGAATTACGTCCAGGAAGAATTAAGAACAAATGCCTGGGGAATACCGTTTCAGATGGCGACTGGAAAAGTAAGGCCCCCAGCTATGTTCTCGACGCTAAGGAGGGCCCGAGGGGGGGGGGGGGATGACGACAGGGTGGTTAGAGTCAGCAAGGTTGCTGATGGACACCTTGCTTCCAGATGACGATGAACAGGATGACTAGGAACAAAGGGTACTGCGGAAAGAGATGGACGAAAGATATGACAACTTAGCGAGGGTGGCTCCAGTGACCCAGGGGGACATCATCAGGAACCTAGCCGAAATGAAGAGGAAGAAGGCACCCGGGCCCGATGGTATTAGGGTCGAGGTGCTTTCAGGAAATCAGGGAGCAGATTGCGCCCTTTCTCGCCGGGCTGCTGAACGAGTGCACCACTCAGGGGAGGGCCCCCAACGTGTGGAAACAGAGTGAGGTAGTCGTTCTCAGTAAGGGGGATGAGAGGGATCTGCGGCTCCGAAATCATACAGGCTCATATGCTTGCTGAACGTGTGTGGCAAGCTGCAAGAAAAAATACTATGCGAGAAGTTGACGGCGCACAGGAAGGAGATAGGCATGCATGGCAGCAGTAGGGGTTTTTAGGAGGGGCAGATCGACAGGGGACGCTATTTGTGAGGTATGCGACTGATGGACGGGTGCAAGGGAAATATGTTAGTGGGGATGTTGTGGACATATCAGGGGCGTTCGACAATCTATGGTGGCCAGCACTTTTTGAAAGGCTTAGGAAGATACGATGCCCGGGTGATCTTACAGAGTCCTTGGGGACTACTGTAGGGATTAGTTATGCGACCTCAGATGTCCGGGAGCGACAGTTGACAAGAGACTAACAAAAGGGTGTCCCAGGGGTCGGTCTGTGGGCCGTCTTTTGGGACATAGGGCTGGAATCTGGACTGTTGGAGCTAGAGTCCCTACCTGGAACGGCGGGGGAGTGGTCGCCTTTGCGGACGATTTGCTGATAATAGCGGAGGCTGGGACAAGACTGGAGCTAGAGACCAGGAGTGGAGCCGTGTTAGCAGGACTAAGCTCCTGGTTGTAGGCTTTGTAAAATTGTGCTGGGCCAGCAAAAGACGACGTACTTTGCTGTTCAGGGGGGTGCTACACAGAGACCCGATACTTAGGATTGACGGTGAGAGAAAAAAGACGGAGTGAAAACACGAGGTACCTGGGGGTCACGCTGGATGAGAAGAGGAAACTTCATACCCACCTGGAGAATGCTTGCAGCAGAGGACTCAGAATAATGAATAAGATAATAAGTATTGGGACTAGGAGATTCGAATCCCAATGAAATGTGTACAGATATTTTCATAAAGCTTGCTAGTATCCGTTGGGGGGTTATGGAGCCAGTATATGGGCTCATAAACTGAGGCAAGTCGTACCAAAGGGGAAAGGTGAGGAGCCTTCGGGAGGGGGGTACTACTCAGGTTATCGGGCGCATATAGAAACTGTAGCGACAGACTGGGTTGAGCGTGGCCTTGGGACATGGCCTCTGGACTTGGAGATAAGACGAAGAGCAGCCCTGTTTTGGTTGAAGAAGGGGGAAGGTGGCAAGGTAGAAGGACTTACAAGGGAGAGAGTGACGACGAAGGGGGAGATCCGGGAGGCACTCCTGGATGAGTGGAAAGATGATTGGAATAGAAGGGGGCACTGGTAGGAGGGTCTATCGGATCTTCCCTAGCGTCAGGGGAGCGATAATGATGAGACATTTTCAACCATCACGTGGCCTGCTGCACTTCCTAACGGGGTATGGCCCGTACAGGGCCACTCTTCACGACTGGGACTTGCAGGGGACGGAAAGTGCTATTGTGGGGAGGAGGCGACACCTGAACACGTCGTGTTGCAGTGTGTCCTGTCGGCGGATTTAAGAACAGAGCTGCAGGTGCCAATACAAGCGGGAGCAATATTTAACATAGTGCGGGATGTGGACAGGTGGTGCTTCCTTGACAAAATAGCAGACAAAGTATCAGAAAGAGAGAGGGAGACTTACGTGGAGAAACGGCAAGCTGGACAAAGACTAGGGAGACTGGAGGAGGACTTGGATGCGACGATTAGGGAAATGACAGGGGTGGACTCGAGTAGGAAGACGAGACAGACGAAGACGACAGACTGGACAACTGGGGGGCAAAGTAAGATGGGGACAGAGAAGATGGGGTTAAGGAGGGTATGTTGAGGAGCTGGTAGAATGGACCGAAGCGGCTACCGGAAATCCGGAGCGCCAACTGTAAGAAACCCTCGCTGGATGCCAGTAGTGCAAATTGCTGAAGTACAAGAAGGGTTTGCGATGCCAGTTGGGCAGTGGAGGCTAGAAGGAAAAAACGGAGACTTCCCCCGCCTCGGGGAGTTCTTCATCTCTGGAGACAGGAAGGGAAGATGGGAACGGAAGGAAGTCTGGTGAACGGCGTCTTCCTCGCGTCCCTGGAAGAGTCGCCAAGAGTAGAAAAGGGACAGCCAGAAGATTTAAGCTAGGTTAAGCTAGTATATAAGAGACAGTAGAAATTTGTAATCTTAGATGTAACTTAGTATTAGGTCCATAGGCAGTGGTTTTTGAGATAAAGTAGGCGGAGCGAAATCTCTTATTTGGGGGCCCTCCCCAAGGTGGCGGATAGGGGGATGCTCGTCGCCGTCTCCTGGAGCCCAGGCCCTGGAAACTTTATCACAGGCGGTCGCGGAAACAGGAGAGGGCGAAGAGTACCGGGCAGAGTTATCCGGGGCGGACCAACTAGTAAAATAGGGGGTAGTAAGATATGGACAATTAGGTTAAGGTGTATGTATCCATTTTCTTTAAATATAATTAAACAAGGGCAAAGTGAACAGTAAGAAGGAAAAAATTTTATTGTATAAAGAGAATAAGCTCCATTTTTTTTTAGAATAGGTAATGGGGCATGTTAAATAAGAATAATAAATAAAATAATAAATAAATGTCTCCAAGGAAAGAAACTCTGCCCGTTCCCTGAGCTGGGCCGGCTGACGTGAGGAGCCGTAAGGCGAATCGCGGAGGTCTGTGGGTGAAGGAAGAACGCCGGTCGTTTAAACCCGGAAGAAAAGAGGAACGTTGGGAGGGTCGGGTCAAACCCCCCGTAAAAGTGAAAGCACGGACATTGCCCGAAAAATCTAAAGGGGCACCCTCGGTAGGGGAAGGCTAACGGAGTATGGTCAGCTCCGAGGCCAAGTACGGGACCTGCTGGTGAATAAGGCAACCCTAGCCCCCCAGTTTCACCAGGGTTAGGAGGGGCCTGGTCAGTCCTCCCGGAAAAAACGGACTCCGGCAGTTGGGAAAAAGGAAGGGGGATGGGAACGAGCACGGGCATTGCTGAAGTTGGCCCGCGGGAAGCTGTGGCGGGGGCTCAATAGAGCGCCCGTCGTGGCTGATACGTTTATCGGCACAACCCTCCTGGGGGTAACTCTGGGTGGGCGAGGCTAACGTGGTCCAGACCGCTGGAAACTCTGTGAGGACGGGCCCATTACCTGATAAGTGTGGGTCTCTTGCGTAACTGTGTCTCACGGGGAAGTAGGGGGCGAAGGGCGGGAGGTGCATCCGCCTTCCTCGAAAGTCGGCGACGGCATGTCGGAAAGGGGACCCTGAAACCGGACGACGCCAGCTGTGAAGAGGAAAATCCTGGTATAAGTCCAGGTTAGGGCCACGGCTCTAACCGGCCGAAAGCTTGGGGAAAACCCAGACCAGTAGACAACCCCTTGGCTAAGTTGTTACCTGGTGGGCCGGTTTAAACTTAGCACACCATCCATGCCAGAGGGGGCGGTCCCATGCAAGAGACGGCCCCCAAACCCAATTGCTTTTAATACTGTAACATGGATACAACTAGTGTGATATCAATTTGCAGTGACCCTTAGCGAAAAATGCTAAAACGAGAGATGAGAAAAGTGTGGAAGGGGCCATGGAACTTGGCAAGGAGTGGAAAGTGGCGAAAGTCCGGATGCGGAGGACTGACAGAATCGAGGAAAGGTCAGGTGACCGAGTAAGGAGCCCTAGCGGGTGCAGAGCAGACTCCACCGAAAGTGAGACGGGGAGCGAAAGGTTTGAGACGGGGAAGCGGAAGAGTAAGTGCGATGGCAAAGGTAAGAGAGGTGGAGCCGGGGTGAAGCGGAGGAAAAGCCGGGGAGTAGTGAGGGAGATATGGAGGTGGAGGAGTGGAAAGTGAAAGGAGGCGGAGGCTCGATGGATATCTTAGAGAGGTGGAGCGCTTCATGTCCAACATGAAGGGTCGGCCACTCTCAGGCTCTGGAATGCAGAGGATAGCCAATGCAATGAGAGAGATGAGAGAGATAGCCCTAGAGGCTATGGAGGAAGCAGTCAAGCTCAGGGGCAAGCTTGAGGAGAGAGACGAGGTGGTGAAGGGCGTTGAGGAGAGAATATGTCGGAGGCTGGCTGTGAGCAACGGGGCACAGGCAGAACGGCCCCTGGTTGAAAAAAGCATGGGGAAGAAAAGGGAGGACTTCCCGCCCCTCTCGACAGGTGTCAAGTGGAGGCCACAGGAGAACGTGGTGTTTGTGAGGGCGGAAGGCACGGCCAAAGAGGGCAAGGAAATACGGAAGGCAATGAAGGACGCGGTGACCCCAGGGGCGATGGGGCTGAACGTAAGGAACGTGAGGAACGCCAGGGAGGGTGTCGTTGTCGTGGTAAGCGACAAAGATCAGGCAGAGAGCCTGATCAACAGTCAGAGGTTGGAGGAGAAGGGCCTGGTGGCCGAGAGGTTTGGAAGAAAAGGCCCAAAGTAATGGTGTACGATGTACCATGGAAGGCACGAAGGAAGCGGTGATCGGGGGAGATTCACCACCTGAACATGGAAGGTTCGGGGGTGACGGTGGAGGAATGCCGTGAGGAGTCAAGCTGGTCCGAGAGGTGCGGAGCAGGAGAGGTGAGGACAGGTGCCACTGGGTACTGGAGGTGAGCCCGAGGGTGAGAAATCACCTCATGAAAACCGGACGGGCGTACATTGGATGGCTGTGCTGCAGAGTGAAGGACTACTCAGAGGTCGTTAGGTGCTTTAAGTGCCAGGGCTATGGCCATATGGGTAGGAGCTGTGGCAGGGACATCGCATGTAGGCGGTGTGGAGGAAAGCACGATGTCTCTAGGTGCAAGGATACAAAGATAAGGTGCGTGAACTGCATGCGGGCAGGAAGGAAGGACGGGCAGGAGTGGAGGAAAGGAAATGTCCTACTTATGAGAACGCGCTACATATAGCGATGAGAAAGGTCGACTATGGCCTATAAGATAGGACAGGTGAATGTGGGCCGGTCAAGGTGGCAATGCTGTGCTAGAGGGTGTGTGGCGAGAAGGAGGGATCTGGATATCTACTGATACAGGAGCGTTTCAGTATAGGCGGTGTGGTGAGATTTCCGGTGGTAGATCATTCTACGAAAGGAAAGAGGACGAGGAGACGTGGGCCGCAGTAGTAATACTGAAGGCGGATCTACCCGGGTATAAAGCTGAGTAACTGGTCGGACAACAAGAGGGCGGTGGTTAAAGTGGGAGCCCAAGGGGACCTGGTATTGGCGTCCTGCTACTTTAAGTTCAACGAAATAATCGGAGACCATATAGGGAGATTGGAAATGGCTGTAAGAGGTCTGGCAGGGGAGAGGCTGGTGATCGGAGCAGACGCAAATGCCAGGTCGATGTTGTGGTACGATCGGGTGCTTGACGAGGCCGGAGAGGTAGTGGAGGATTTCATTCTCGCCAACGATCTAACTGTGGTTAATACGGATGGCGAAGAACCCAAATTTCGAGAGTGTTAGAGGCGCAAGGGCGAACCTTGACGTAACGCTGGCCTCTAGAAAAGTAAATACGGCAGAGTGGAGGGTGATCGGCGGCGAGATGGAATCCCACCACAAATTGATAGTATTCGGAGTTGAAACGGAAGTGGTGAGAGGTGAGAGGAGAGGGGCGGCTCCCGAACCGAGATTTGACATAAAGAATGCTGACTGGGAAAGATACGTGCGGCTCTTGTAGCGGAGGATATGGGAAGGATCAGAGAGATGGACGGAGCGGAGGCTAAGGCGAGGGAGTTGGAAAGGAGCATGATGAGGGCATGCGGGGTGAGTATCCCCAGAATTGACGGACAGAGGCTGAGGAGCTGGTGGACGAGGGAGCTCACCGGGCTCAAAAGAGAGAAAAACCGTAAGAGGGTGCAGTGGAAAGGGTTTTGAGAAACGAGGGGGGGGGCCCCCTCAGGAGGTTGAAGGGAGGAGGGGGGGGCCTATATAGAGGCCAGGAATGAGTATACGAGAAAGGTGGGGAAAGGGAAAAAAGCGGCTGGCATGGGGAACGCCCTGATAGAAGCCGAGACGGATGACCCAGGGGGGAAAAGTGTACAGGTCTTTTCTGGGTAAGAACAGGCTGAAACCTGATGTTTAGTTCCCTGGGAGAGAGAGGGTGGGGGTTCACCTCACCACCAGTGTGGCGGAGACCGTGGGCTCATGCTCAAAGGGAAATTACTCCCAGATGATAATGGGAAACGGGGAGGTACAGGATACGAAGCGTCGGGAACGGCTCAGTTATACCCAGTAAGGGGAATGACATGCAGCCCTTTACGGATTTGGGAGGTTTTTGAGAGCGGTGGGGGAAGATGGGGGAATCGGAGACCCCCCCGGGAAAATAGATGGGGGGGAAGGCTGAGAGGGGGGCTAAGAAGGGGCTTGGGCATTTTGCAATGAAGTGATTACGGATACCATGAATGAGATCTAAGGAGGGGGAAATTTTCCGGACGGGTGGAAACGGGGGGGTGTAAAGGTTTTCCTAAAGAGTAGCGATAAAAATCAAGCAAACTAAAGTCGTACGGGCCCCGGTTTAACTTTGCTTCCGGTATTGGAAAGGTGGGGGAAACGGTTGATGGCGGGGGGCCCTGAATGGCTTTTTTCAGCGGGGGTGGGTTTCCCTTTTAGCGAGAGGCAATACGGCTTCAGGAAGGGACTGGGCAGGTAGGATCCCTTTGAGGAAAATTTGGGGAGGGGAAAGTGGGGGAGAGCGAGGAGAAGTATGCCCTCGGGGTTTTCCTGGACATCTCGGGGGGGATTCGATAATGCGTGGTGGCCCAAGATACTTGATGTATTGAGGGAGGTGGATTGCCCTAGGAAATGTGGAGGCTCGGGGGGGGACTACTTCACCAACAGGGAAAAAGGGGTCTAAAAAAATAGACGGGGTAGTGAAAATTTTTTATTTTTATTATTATTATTTTTATTATATGTTTTTAGGGGCCCCCCCGCACAATGGGGTCATTGGGGGCCCTTTGCTTTTTTTAGGGACATAAAAAACCCATAAAAAGGGGAGAAAAAATATTTACCCGTTTATAAAAAATGGGAAGAACAATAAAAAAAACAATAAAAAAGGAATGGTTTCAATTTAGAAAAAAAAAAACCCTTTTAAGGGAATCCTAAGGGCCCAAAAAGGGCCAACGAAATTATTAAAAACCTGCTAAAAAAAACCCCCAGGGGTACACTCTAAAAAAAAAAAAAAAAAAAAATTTTAAAAAAAAATATTTTAGTTAAAAAAAAAAACAACATTTAAAAAAAATTTTTATTAAATTTTTTTTAAAATGGGTTTAAAAGAAAAAACAAACAATTAAAGTAACACAAAGTTAAAAAGGGCTCGATATGAGATAAAAACCCGAGACCACTTTAAAAATGACTCAAATGGCTTTTAAAAAATTCGCCGGGGGTAAAAATGGGTAAACAAATAACCCCCTTTAGCCGGTTTGCGAAAAAAAAAGGGGAAAGGGCACCTTTTAAAAACAAGGGGCCCGGCGAAAAAGGCCATACCGGCCCCACCAAAAAGGGGTGCAATAAAGGGGGGGGGCATCGCAAAGTTTAAAAAGGGGGGGGTGGACCCCCTCCAAAAAAAAAAAATGGGTCAAAAGGGATCCCCCACGGGGATCTCGCACGATGACCTCCTCTCTTCAACTTTGTATAGAAAAAGAGCCATCGCGAAAAAAACCCTCCCTGATGGACCGCAGCTTGTTCTGAGCGGGGTCGGGCCCCCCGTTTTCCCGGTGCAAACCCCAAAACCCCAAAAAAAACCCCTTTAAAGGGGCAAAAAAAAAGGCACCCGGGCTCGCCCGGGGGGCAGGCGGGCTGCCCCCCCTTGGGCCCCGGGGCAGCCATTTTTCCCTGAAAAAACCGGCGTGACCATAATCCAGAAAAAAAGGGGACCCGGGGGGTTTTTTTTAAAGAAACAATTTTTTAAAAAATTTTTCGAAAAACCCGTACACCCTGATCCAACCCGGGCCTTTACTACGCATTTGTTTCATACAAGACACGGTTGGGGGGAAAACCAACGAAGGCAACATCTGCCCATACAATGAATTTTTTCGACACGTAAGATGCCAAAAGATAGACCGCCGTAAAAAGGGGGGCTCACCGCGTGGGAAAAACAGATGCTGACGACTGGACGGGACAAAAAAACCCAGTACCATGAAGCCAGAAAAGGTTGGCCATTAGATTTTTAACCCCGGGGGTTGCCCTAGGCCATAACAACTCCCGTAATCAGTTTTAATCTGGGGTATAAGGAATAAAATTTTATCAACCCCAAGCCCCCCCCTTTGAGAAAATTTCATACCTTTTACACCCGTTTTTCGGGTCTTTGTGTGGGGATCCCGTTAGTTTTAAAATAAAATAAAAACCCCAAACCTAACGCTCTCCGAACTGTAAAAGAACATGGTTCATTAAACTATTGGGACTCGTATCCCGTAATCGGGAAAGGGGGGGGGACTACCGCGCTTGGCCGCGAAAGGGTAAACCCACTATCATGCCCACATCCACAGATTGTTGACAGCAAGTATCTGACTTCACTCTGTGGAACTCGTTAATGCAAAAAATTGCGTAGTCATCCACAAAAAAAATGAACGAACAGTAACCAAAGTTTCTACGATCTTTTACGCAATAGCAAAAAAGACAGTTTAAAAAAACTACCCGGAAACCCCTTTTCTTGAATAAAATCACGAAAAGGGTTTTTTTAAAACCTCCCCGGGAAGTGCTACAACATAAAAAAAATATAAAAAAAAGGGGGGGCCCCACGAACCCCCCAATTAAACGGGTTTTTTTAAAATGCCAACCCCAGGGGGGTGTCGTAACCTTCCCCAAAATCAAAAAGACACCCAAAGAGGTGCTGTTTTGGAGAAACGTCAGAACGCAGCTCAAGGGAACAAGGGACCCACCGTGGATCGTTTACGGAAAGCCACTTTGCATATTGGATACAATTGGGGGATTCTAGATACCATAAAATTTTTTATTATTTTTTTTCCTAATATTTTGCATACACAACAGTTAAGCTATGGGTCTATAGCTATTGGGCTCTAATTTTCCTTGCCACTTTTATTATTGGGATAACGGTTGCTTCCCCTCCATAGTTTTGGGGAATTGCAGTTTCCCCAAACAAATTGAAGGGGTCTAAGGGAACGCCCGCCCAGCGGGGGACAGTTGCGCAACTTTCGAAATGGATATCATGGGGCCAAAGTTGTATTGCCGCCGGACGGGGCATGGGTAATTCCTCTTTACAAAGGGGGATTTAAATCCCCCCCGACTTTGGCCAAAAAAAATAGAAAGGGGCCCGAGCTGCGTTTATGCACCGCGAAAATCTTTAGAGACCGCAGTGCTAAAAACGCGAACATCGACCCCAAATACGGGGCGACCCCACGGGGGAGGAACAAAAAACCGTTAGACATGGGGGGAGTAACTATAAAAATTTTTTTTGTTCCCATTTAAATTTTTACGTAATTGCCAAAAACCCTTTTTGTGGGAGGGGAAATTGAAAGGGGTAAAATAAACTGTCCCCAAAATCTCTCTGCTTTCTAATAACACGGCGAGCTCGAGCACGTAAATCCAATGTTTCCAAATTTCCCCAAAGTTGACGTCGAGAAAGGGCAAGGGGTCCTTCGACACAAAACACCCAAACCGACATTTCTGTTCCCCCCGGGAACAACGGGGCGGGGTTTTAGGATAGAACACTCGCCGCCGCGATGACCGCGAATAAAATGCCCACCTTAATATCGACGCGGGAGAATGGGTTCGCGAGTAGGCACTCGCGAATTTTTATCCCAGTTACACTTTAGCCCCCATGGGATCCCCTGTACGGGGGGATCTTCAAGGGGTGAAGCAAATGGATAGATCACTGCCACATAGGTCCGAGTGACCTCCCAAAGGAAGGGGGCAGCGATCCCGGGACTACAAAATTTTGGGTCGATGGCAAGGATACCCTTTAAAAGGGGAGAATGTGTGGGGTCCCGTGTTCATTAACCCAGGTTTCCCGAACAAGAATATCCTCTCCATCCCCCACGTGCGTCATGATATTGGACCCCCCCAGGAAGCGCATTAAAGTCCCCCAAGATAAAAGGGGGGGGGAAGTTTAAAAACCCTTTTAGAACCGCTCCCCGGGGGGAGGAATGCCATATTGTTACCCCCAAAAGGAGGGAGACTCTGACAGCAATCATTTGGGAGATCAGAAACATATAAATTTGTGTGAATATATTTTTCGTCAAATAGCCCCCTCCGCTACCCGTCAAAGAAAGGCTTGTGGGACATACACATCGACCCACAAACATCGGGTTGTCTTTTGGGCGGGGGTGGGTCTCCTGCAAACCAAGAGGAAAGGGATGCGGGGAAAAAATTTTGTTGTTTAATTTCTCACACAGCATAAAAACCCTACAATTCCATTGTAGTAGCTCAAAATTTATTTAAATATAATATTATTACCCTCGCAACCATTCACTACCCTAATAATAAAAAGGGGTTGGGGGCCTTTTTGGGTCCTCTTCCCTTTTCCCCCCATCTCTCCTGGACCTCCCGTTCAGGAACTTCGCTTTATTTTGGAGAACTGGGGTATCGGATCCTTGCCAAGGCTTTTTTAAAGGCCTTCGACGTTTTCTTAAAATTTTTTTCGGCTCACTCGCGGGTCCTTCTCAAGGCACCATGGGACCGCCTTAGGGCCTCACCTTTTCCCCACCATCCCGGGCTCTGTCCCCAAGGCGAGAAAGACGACTCAACAGGGCCGCACAAATTTATTTCCCCGAGGGGGCTCGGGTTTTCCCCCGGGGGGCTGGGGGGTGTTCCCAGGAGGGCCGGGGGGGTTCCCCGAGGAGCCCTCCTGGGTGGTACAGTGGGGGGGACGACTTAGGGGAGTTGTGCCCCTATCAAATTTTGGCCACACCTTTTTTGGCGCGTTTTCAATACGGATGGCTCGACAAGACCCAAAGGCACATCGCGATACTCTTAGCAGATTAACTGCGCAAAGGCAATTGGACATTAATTTTTTTGGCGACTATCTGGCTTATAGTTTTAAATACCGACCCCGCTAATGCGATTTCCTTTCGGCCTGGGAAATGAAATTTTTTTTGATTGAATCTCCAGGGCTTTTTTTTCTACCTTCCATTTCGGACAGGCCCAGACCACAAATGTGACCCTTTCATTTTTCAGAACTTCGGGGACTCAATGGGGTTTTTGGAGCCCTTGTCCCCAATCCGCACAGGCGGCTTACCACGCATCGCAGAACGTAGCCAATTCCTAACTGAAAAGCGCCTAGGGTTAGGGGCAACGGGCCCGGGCCCGAGCCGTGAACCTGCCGGACCTCCTTTGGGAAGGGGAGGGTCGCAAAAATTTGGATAAGTGATTTTTTTATCTGTCCGTTCTTTTTTGGGGCCCAAACGGAAAACTTTGTGACGTTTGAGGGGAAAACTCCCACAGATATCCCAATCTCAGCATCGAGCATAGCAATACCACTCCCTTCAAAAATTGAGGAACCTTTGGGGGTTCCACCTTTACCGTAATAAGTATTGCTCGTGCCATCCGCGTTTTTTTTATTGAAAGCCGACTGTGCTACACCCCTTTTTCACTCTTTCGAGATAAAAGGGGTTCTCCCTTTTGCTTTCGTTTCCCTCTCGAACATTTCCAAAAGGGGCTGGGGCCTCACCACTTTCCCGGGCCTTTTTCCATCGAGGGCCCGGGCGGCCTAACCTTTCCCCCTCTTATCAAAATACGGCCCTGTGAGGGCCGGGGAGTGATTGCCAGCAGGGTTTTCAGAAAATCCAGCGGAGACAATTTATCGGGCCATGCCGTATTTGGGGGCAAGGATAGGGGAGCGGCCCCACACATTCCCCGCCGGGGGTCAAGGGGCTTTTTGGGCCCCATAGGACGGAGAAAGTGAATGGAAATCGTAAGGAAGGGGAGGCCCGGGCTGAACCTTCGGCACTGGTACTGGGGCCCAAAGAATGGGGGGCGGTTCGAACACCGGGTGGGGACCTCCCGGGTCCCCTGGCAACGGGGGGCGAAAACCGGCTTCCTACAGTCGTCTCTACGGCAAAAACCCACCTCCCCTCGTGGTGAACCCCCGCATGGGGACCCCAACTCCTGTACACAGGGGGATAGTTATGGGGGGGGTTTTTTTCCCGGGCCCATTTTCCCTCGGGGGGCTTACGTCGCGAAAAACGCGAAGCTTAAAGTCATGGGAAACTATGGGTCCCCAACGGGGGGATACAGGAAATCCCCTGTCTCCAAAAGCGAAAATACACAAAGACGGTAAGAATATTAAGTTCAGATACTATTTTTCCCGGGCACGAATGATTTATCCCTCTATTGTTAGTGGTTTAGTTGGGGATTGGGAATCTTGCGTAACAGTGAACTTGGCATGGCTTTATACACATAGGGGAAGGTGAGACGCACTTTTCCTACTGAAGGTGCTGTTCCACTGTTGAGGAATTCGGACGTCAAGGGGATGGGCTACTGCAGATATCTTGTTTTAACTGTTCAGAGTGATCCTCTCCACTTTTTATGCCTGGAAAATTCCCAATCTGCGGCCACAAAAGGGAATAAGACAGCAATCACAGTTACACCCTGGTTCTATCCGGCTCATAGGACACTTGCAGTGCTACCGTTTTGTGGTAATCTCAACTTTGAATCCAGTACGGGTTTATAACAAACTAGCCGCACGTTGCCTCAAAAGAGAGAAAAAAAGGCGCCAGAGTTTCCAGAAAGATCACTTTCCCAAAAACACTGAACGAAGGACAAACCTTTGGAACTCCCAAATAGATTCCAAATGAGGACTCAGATCCATCGCTAAGCTAGACCCCCCAACAGAAGGTGTCAGTTTTATCTGCTTGTTTTGGGGCCCTTTCCGTCACAACACCCGGGGTTAGCCCGACATGTATGACCTCCTAACCCATCTTCTGAAGGTCAACATACTCCCGATAAAGCTATGATCCATTTCGTCAGGGATGGCCCAACTGCACACGGGGCCCCAACTGTTTACTAAATACTCAGAGGGGAAAAAGGCCTTAAAACTGGGGCATCACTGTGGGAACACTATGTTTCCCTACAAGAAAGTCTTCAACTTTTGTTAATCCACATAAAAATTTCCTAGGGGCAGGAAGATGTTTGGGGTCAATCAAGTGCAACTCCAACAAGGAACAAAACTGGATCTGAAATCACGGGGCCAGATGGGGAGCCCCTTGTGTTATGTCCCCAACAAACCCCTATCATGTACTCATGAAAAATTTGCATCGGGACTACTGGGGCATAAACCGATCCAGGTTACACCTTAACTTCTTGCCCGGTTAAAAATACTTTTTAATGCTTTTTTACTTCCTTACGATTTAAAAATGATTATTGTTTAATATGTTTTTTTGAGCCCAGAGAGAAAATTGGGGGGGTTGATTCGTGGGATTTTGGCGAAATAAGAGTGAATTTGGTTTTGAAAATTTTTTTCTCCGCCCCCCCTTGAAATAGCCCGTTGGGTTTTGAATTAAGAAATTTTTGTACTTTTTTGGGTTTTTGTATAAATATTATTGTTAGGGGGTTTCACCCCTCTAAATAGTGGCAAAGTGATTTTAGTGCTTTAATTTTTGGGTTTTGGTTATTTTTGTCCTTTTTTTTGGTGCCGTGGAGAAAGGGCTTTCTGTGGTCAAAAATTTTGAAGTTTAAAAATTTTAATTTTTGGGATTTAGTTAGGGGTAAAAAGTATTAATTTGGGAGCTTAAACTATACTACAACTATAAAAAATTTGGATGGGTTTTTTCAGGTTTTTTTTTGAGTAAATTGTGTTAGAAGTTCAAAAGTAATTTGGCTAGGATTGATATTTTTGGGTTTTTTGAGAAATAATTGGGGAAATTTGGGAATATTAGGGTAACTTGCATAGGGAAAACTAAAAGGTTTGCTAGGAAAGGTTTTTTAAAATTTTTGACAGATAGGGCTTTTAATAAAAATTTTTTAAGGAAATAGTAGCTACTTTAATTTTTCTAGGGTATTTTCAGGGTAGTTTTGTTTTTAGTGAGTTTTTTTTGAAGGTTAGAGATTTAGGCATTTAAATTAAAGTTTTTATTTACATCTTAGGAGGGGTTAGTCAGGAAAAATCAAAATTTGGGTTTGATATTGGTTGAGATAAGTGTATTTTTTGTTGTGGACTTAACTATTTTCTGTGTTTTCACCACTTTAAACAGGTATCTTTTATAGTACGTTATTTTGTTTTTAAGGGTTCATTTTTTTAAATTTAAAATTGTAACTAGGGGTAGGATGTTTTAAAGTAGGGTTTTTTGGTCGGTTAGTAAATTTTTTAAAAAGTTAACTTTTGGAATATAGGACTTTTAAATTTTTCAGGAGCTGTGAAGGATTTTTTAATACAGGTTAATAGTAGTGCTAGAGGTTTTTTTCTTTAAACTAAATTTAGAGTGTTATTTGGGGGGGTTTTAAAGTAAAAATTGGTTAATTCGGTTTAAAAATTTTTTTAATATTGTTTTTTATTAATTGCGGGGCTTTTAAAAATTTTTTTAAATAGTTGTGAAGGAATTGTTAAATATCATTTAAAAGTTAGTGCTAAGGTTTATTTCACTAAATTAAAGTTGTAGATGTTTTCTACACTTTTAAAGTAAGAATTGTTAAATTTGTAAATAGTTTTTGAGAAATTGTTGTTTTTAAATTGCTGGACTTGAAATTTTTTTTTTCAGGAATTGAATAGGAAATTGTTAAAACAGGCTAATTTTGTGCTAGAGGGTTTTCTTTATTTTAAATTAAAGTTGTAGAGTATTTAGGTATTTAAAGTAAAATTGTTGAGACAGGGTAACTATTTTTTTAGATAGGGCGTTTTTTTTGGGGCTCTGTTCACACAATTTGTTCCAGGGGCTTGGTTTTCAGATGTTTTCTAAGGTTTTTAGGAACGAGAAGGAGAAGAGACCCCCGTTTTGGGCCCCAAGGGGTAGGGCCCCTCCATCTTCGACGATCGAGGGGCTTCCCCCCTTTGGGTTTACCCCGGGGGCCACACCACCTGGGGTGAGCGGGAGGGACTGGGAAAAAAAGAGGGAAATTAGCGGGGACGAGGAAAAGGATTGAGGTCACGCGAGGAGGAAGACTTTCGGGGGGTCTGCCCGGGTCCAGGGACGCGGTGTGTCGCGGCCCCGGAGCGCCCCGATCAGCAGCTTGGTGAAGCCAAGAGGGGGTCACTGTGCGCAGGCGAGATCCCCCACCCAGTTTTCTGAGATTGGGGGATGTTTTGGGAAGACTTTCTGAGAGGGGCCTTCCTAAGGGGGGCTTCGGGGGGAAGATAGGGAGGAGTATGGGACTGTTGAGGGAGTGTGGGCACTGTTTTTCTGTTTAGGGCTGAAACGGAGAGGGACCCAGGGGGGGATCAGGGATGGGGATGGGGGTGGGAAAGCTACCTGCGAAGGGGGCCAGAATCGGGGGGGCCCCTGCCACCCAGCCTTCGAGGACTCCCAAGGGCGGGAAGACTGAAGATCGTGGAGCGACCCAAGGCCCCCCTCTTTTTCCCTGAGGATGAAAATCGGGCAGACCACCAGCAAACCAAGGAGAACCTGAGCGCTATTAACCCGAGCGGTGGGATCAATTATTATTATTATTATTATTTTGTTTAGAGGCCCCTCGACACAAATGAGGTCATTAGGGGCCCAGCATTTATAGGGAAATTGTAAAACTCCCCAAGAGAGACAGAAATTTACCTGTTTATATAAAAAGGTGAAGAGACAATAAAAAATTTCAATTTTAAAAGGGAATGGTTCTAAATATAGAAAAAAAAAATTTTGGGGCACTCTATATTATTACTAAAATTGGGCTCAAAAGTACAATAAAGTAAAAAACCCTGCAAAAAAAAAAACCACAGGTGTATCACTCTAAAAAAAAAAACAAAACAAACATATTAAAACAATAATTATTTAAAAAAGAAAAAACTAACATGTTAAAATAATCTTTTATTAAATTTTTGTTAAAAGGGATAAAACACAAAACAAACAAAATTAAAGTATACTACAATTTAAAAAAAGGTTTCTCAATAAGGGATTTTTTTTCCAATGCCCCCCACTTTATAAAAGTGACCAAATGGCAAAAAAAAAAATTCGCCGGCCCGTATAAAATGGGTAAACAAATAACTCCTTCAGCGTTTGCCGCGAAAAAAAAAAAGGGAAGGGTCACCTTTAAAAAATCAAGGGGCCAGGCGAATGGGGGATACCTGGCACTTAAAAAATTAAAACCCCCAAAAAATTTTGGTGCACACAAGGGGGAACATCGAAAAGGGGTTCACACACTGAGGGGACCCCCCTTCTAAATAAAAAACTAGGGGTAAATGAAGTAGGGCCCGGACGGGGACTCTGGGTCACATGACCCCCTCTTTTCGTGACTTTCGAAAAGAAAGAGCCATCCCCAACCCCAAACCGCCCCCTAAAGGACCGCAGTTTTGTTCTGAGCAGGGGGTCGAGACCCACTTCGTGCCGGGGTGGGGTAAGACCCCACGCCAAACCCATCCCCCTTTTAAGGTCTAAAAACAAAACCCAGACTCGCCTCAGGGAGCGGGGTGCCCCCTTTTTGCCGCCCGGCCCCACCCTTTTTCATTCCCTGAAAAAAACCGCGTAAACCATAATCCACCCAAAAGGGCGACCCGGGGGTTTTTTTTAATAAATTTAAATTTTTTAATTTTTTGGGTTGTAAAAAAATCATCTCACAAAGGGGATTCCACATAGAGGTGGGACAATGCCAACAGAGCACCCCATGGAATCCGTGCAGTTTAAAAACAGAACGGTACACTTACATATAAAAAAACATAAAATTTTAAAAATCATATAGTTTCCAAGTAAAAAAAACGGGTTTCCACCTTAAGAAAATTTTAAAATTTGGGAATCCTTCCAAAACAAAACGCATCCCACGGGGCCCCCCTTTTTGACCACCTAAAATTTGCTTTTAAACCCCCAAAAGGGGGTTTGCGAGGAGCTCTTTAAAGGGGGCCCTCGAAAGAATTTGGGGGGTTCGCTTTAGGGAACTTGGCAAGATAAAAAATGGCTTGAGGGTAGGCGTATTTTCCCGGGGAAAACTCGACCGGGGGATGGGGGGATACCCTTTTGGCAGGCCTACCCCACACTTTCCCAAAAACCCCGAAGCACCCCGACCCAAAAACCGGGCCTTGTACACCCCAATTTGTTTCATACAAAACCGGGTTAGGGGGATAAACACGGGAGAATGGGGTTCGTCGAGTACGGCGAGCTCGCGGAATTTATCCCAGTTAGCACTTTTTAGCACCCATTGGGGTATCCGCGCTGTACTGGGAGGATCTTCAAGTGGTGAGAGCAGAATGGGATAATGATCACTGCCACATAGGTCCGAGTGGACCTCCCAAAGGAAGTGGGCAGCGATCCCGGGACTACAAAATGTTAGGTCGATGGCAGAGGATACACCATTAAAGGTAGAGAAGTGTGTCTGGGTCCCGGTGTTCATTAACACCAGGTTTCCCGAGACAAGAATATCCTCTACCATCCTCCCACGTGCGTCAGTGATATTGGACCCCCACACCAGGTTATGCGCATTAAAGTCCCCCAAGATGATATAGGGGGCGGGAAGTTGTATAAAACCTCTTAGGAACACGCTCTCCCGGTGGGAGGTAGATGCGACATATTGTTACCTCCAAAGGGAGGGAGACTCTGACAGCAATCACTTGGAGATCAGAAACGATATTAATATTTGTGTGATATATATTGCTTCGTGCGAATATAGCCACACCTCCGCTAGCCCGATCAAAGAAAGGCTTGTCGGTACGATACACATCGTACCCACGAAGCATCGGGTTGTCATTTGGGCGGAGGTGGGTCTCCTGCAAACACAAGATGGAAGGATGCAGGGAAGAAATTTGTTGTTTAATTTCATCTACACGAGCATAGAAACCCCTACAATTCCATTGTAGTAGCGTCATAATTAGTTAATATAATATTTAGTTATCCTCGCAATCCATGTCACTATCCCTTAATAATAAAAATTGGTTGAGGGCCTTTTTAGGTCCTCTTGCCTTTCCCAGTCTCTCCTGGACCTCCCGCTTCAGGAGAGGCTTCGCTTTATTTTGGAGAGACTGGGTAGTCGGATCCTTGCGCGAAGGCTTTGTTAAGGCCTTCGACGCTTTCTTAATATTATTTATTTCGGCGGTCACTCGCTGGTCCTTCTTCAAGGCACCAGTGGGACTCGCCTTTACGGCCTCACCTGTTTCGCCACTCATCCCGGGCTCTGGTGGCCCAGAGGCGAGAATGAGCGACTCAACAGTGGCCGCACGTAATTTATTTCCCGAGGGGGGCTCGGGGTTTTTCCCCGCGGAGGGCTCGGGGGTGTTCCCGGAGGAGGGCTCGGGAGGGTTCCCCGAGGAGCCCTCCTGGGTGGTACAGGTGGGGGAGACGACTTAGGTGGTAGTTGTGCCCCTATCGACAATTTCGGCGACACCTTGGTTGGCGCGTTTTCAATACGGATGTCTCGAGCAGAGACCAATGGCACAGGTCGCGATGACGTCTTAGCGAGATTAACTGCGCAATGGCAATTGGGACAGTTAATGTTTTGGCTGACTATCTGGCTGTATGATGTTTGGAATACCGGAGCCTGACTAGATGCGTATTCCTTGCGTGCCTGGGCATATGAGATATTTTTTTCGGATTGAATCTCCAGGACTTTTTTTTCTACCTTCCATTTCGGACAGGCCCGAGACCAGGCAGAGTGTGGACCCTTACAGTTTATGCAGAACTTCGGAGACTCACATGGTGTTTCGTGAGCCTCTTGTCCACAATCCGCACAGGTCGGCTTACCACGGCATCGCAGATCGTATGCCCAATTCCTGACACTGAAAACAGCGCCTAGGATTAGGGACATACGGCCGGACCCTGAGCACGTGGAAGCCTGCTCGGACCTCCTTTGGAAGGGTAGGTGTCGCAAAAGTTAGGATATATGTGTCAGTTTTTTTATCTTGTCCGTTCTTTTTGGTGCCAATACGGTACACTTCGGTGACGTGTTGAGGGGAAAGCTCCTCACAGATATCCTCAATGCTCACGCAGTCGAGGTCATAGCAAGTGACCACTCCCTTGCAAACATTGAGGAACCTGTGAGGTTCCACCTTCACCGATATATGAGACGTATTGCTCAACGGTATTTCCGAGATTGCCATTACTCTTGAGGACTGGATGTCAGTTGTTGTCTGTATCATTATCGTGCCATCACGCAGTTTTTTTTATTGATACGTCCGACTGTGCTACACCATTTATCACTCTTTCGAGGATAAATGGGCTTACTCGCTTTAGACTTTCGTTTTCCTCTGCTCGAGACATTACCAGAAAGCGGGGCTGGGGCCTCACCACTTCCTGGACCTTTTCCATCGATGGACTGGACGGCCTTAACCATTTCCACCTCTTATCAATATTACGGCCCTGTGAGGGGCAGGGTTTGACAGTACGATGCCAGCGGAGACAATATTATCGGCCATGCCGTATTTGGGGACAAGGATAGGGTAGCGGCCCAACACATATCCCTCGCCGGGGATCAAGGTGCTTGGGCCTCATAGGACGGAGAAAGTGAATGGGAAATCGGAAGGAAGGCGAGAGGTCCGGTGCTGGAACCTTCGGGCGACTGGTATCTGGGCCGAAAAGAATGGGAGGCGGTTCGAACACCGGGGTGGGTACCTCCTCGTGGTCCCGCTGGGCAACGGAGGGGGGGCGAAGCACCGGGCTTGCTCGGTACGAGTCGTCTCTACGGCTAAACCCACCTCCCCCTCGTGGTGACACCCACTGCATGGGGGACCTCCAACTCCTGTACACAGGTGGATAGTGTATGGGGGGGTTTTCCCGGACCTATTTTCCCTCGGGGGTGGCTTACGTCGCGAAAAGCGCGAAGCTTATGTGCGATGGAAGCTAGTGAGGTCCCCAGATCGGGGGGTAGTACAGGAATATCACTGTCTCCAAGAAAGTCTGAGAAATACACAAAGACGGTAAGACATATTAATGATTCAGATACTATTCTCTGGACACGTAATGATTCATCTCCGTCTATTGTTGAGTGGTTTGATGTTGGTGAGTTTGGGGAATGCTTGCGTAACAGTGAAGGCTTGGCATGGTTCATTTATCACAGTAGGGAAGGATGAGAGCTGCACTTTCCTACTGAATGGTGCTGTTCTCACTGTTGAGGAATTGCGGACTGTCAGAGGGTATGGTCTACTGCAGATATCTTGTTCAGACTGTTCAGAGGTGATCCTCTCCACATTTGATGCCTGTGATGATTGCCTAATCTGCGGCCACAATGAGGGGATTAAGACATGCAGATCACAGGTTACACCACTGGTTCTATCCGGGCTCATAGGAGCACTTGTCAGTGCTATCCTGTTGTGTGTAAGTCTCAAGCTTGAATCCAGGTACGGATTGATGAACAAGCTAGGCCGCACTGATGCGCTCAACAGAGAGAAAAGAAAGGCAGCCAGAGTTCACAGAAAGATCACTTTCCTCAAGAAACACATGAACGAAGTGACAACCTTGGGAACTCCAGCAAATGATGATTCAAGTGAGGACTCAGATCCATCTGCTAAGTGTACTATTGGTTATAGACTGACCTTTAGGTCTATCAACCTTGAAGCTCCAAATAGTGTCATGGAACGAAGTCTATTGGACTAAATTGAAATTAGAAATGAAGTAGCGATCGGGAACGGGAATTTGAGGAACTAAAGTTTTTAATAAACTATTATAAATGAATAATTCAATCTTGGTTATCATTATTAAATAATTACATATCTTTGTACCTTTTTTATGTATTTAATTTTTCATTAATATTCATTTTATACTATGTTTGTTTAAAAATGTAAAGTCTTCAACTAAAATACTATTGGCCGATTCTCCTTATCTTAAAAAAACTGGTCTCTGATTGGCCATCTCCTAAGACACGAATTTCCGGATTTGAAAGGAACGCCTCTGTCTCGACCTATTTGGTTTTTGGCTGTAATACTGGTGAGACGTATTTTACTTTCTTCCTTTTTTTTAAATATTTTTGAGAATCGTTTCCAAATTAACATGTAGTCGTTTTCCTTTTTTATTTTATTTCTTATTTTTGTATGATGAAGTAAAGTTTCCGTGTAGTTTTATATTTTAATCATGATCTAGTGTTTATTATTAGATAACCTTTGTATTGGAAGGTAACGCCAAATTTATCAACCATGTGGCCGGATTTTTCTTTGATGCTATTATTTTTGATCAATCGACATCCTATATGTCACAATAGTTAAATAAAAATAATACTAAGAATTAAATATTTTAGTTGAAGACTATTTTCTTTATCTTTATAAATATTAACTTTATGTTTGTTTCTATGAGCTTCTGATGGAGACATCTTTTGTGATGGGTGTTTGTAACAAATCGGTAAGGTAGTAAATGTAAAATGTTTCCTTTATTGTCTTTAAATTAACCTCACTAAATGTTTTCTTTTATAATCCTTTTTAAATTTTGTTTTTCTCTTAATAAATAATAAATTATAAATCCTTTTGATAAATGGATTGTGATTTGAACAACCTCGTGGGAAACCACGTGTTTTGGTACTATCCCCCACCTTTTTGTTCTTTTTTGATAATTAATAGTTGACTTAGTTCTTTTTCAGTCTTGACTAAGTAGGAAAAAAGGGGTTTAATAAGTGTCTGGTTACCTTCAAGATGAGGCGATCAGTACATAAGGCTAGACCCTCAAGCAGAAGGGTGTCAGTTTCATCTGCTGTGTTGTTGGGCCTTGCCGTCAGCAACACCCTGGGCTTAGCCAGATCATGTGATGACCTCCTATACCTATCTTCTGAAGGTCAACTATACTCTGATAAGAGCTATAGATCCATTTCGTCAGGGATGGCCATACTGCACACGGGATCCACACTGTGTACTAAATCCTCAGATGGGACAGAAGAGTCCTTAAAGCTGGTGGGCATCACTGTGGCAGATCACTATGTTCCCATGTACAAGACATGTGACTTCAACATTCATGTTAAGTCCACATACAATTGCCTAGGAGCAGGAAGATGTTGGGATCAATCAGAGTGCAACTCTCAGACAAGGAACAAAGATCTGGGATCTGAAGTACTCACGGTGCCAGATGGTCAGTCCTCTTGTGTTATAGTCCCCAACATATCCCCTAGTCACTGTACTCATGAACAGATTTGCATCTGGTACTACTCGACTATAAGCTCGAGTGCCAGGTTACACCTTAACTTTCTTGCTCCGGTTTAAAAGTACTTTTAAGTGCTATTTTTACTTCCTTACTGATTTAAACTGTGATTATTGTGTTTAATAGTGTTTTATTGAGCTCTAGAGAGAAAATTGGGTTGATTCGTGGTATTTAGGCTGAAATAAGAGTGAATTAGTGTTTGGTGAAAATTTTGTGTCTCCGCCGCCATCTTGAATAGCACGCTGTTGGGTTTTGGAAGTTAAGATTTGTGTACTTTTTTGGGTTATTGGTGATAAATATTATTGTTAGGGGGGCTTCACCTCTCTAAATAGTGGTCTAAAGTGATTGTGAGTGCTTAATTTGTGGTATTTGTGTTAATTGTGTCCTTTTTAGGTGCCGTGGAGATAAGGTCTTTCTGGTGAGTCAACAAATTTTGAAGTTAAAATTTAAGTTTTTGGTATTGAGTTAGGAGTTAAAATAGGTATTATTAGGTAGCTTAGAACTAGTACTACAAGCTATAAAAATTTGGATAGGTGTTTACTAGGGTTTTTCTTGAGTAAATTGTGTTAGAAGTACAAGAGTAATTGGCTAGGATTGTGATATTTGGCTTTGTTGAGAAATAATTGGAATTAGGTAAATCGTTAGGGGTAACTTGCATAGGTAAAACTAAGAGTGTGTTGCTAGGAAGGTTTCTGTAAAATTTTAGACAGATAGGTCGATCTAATAAAGAGTTATTTAAGGAAATAGGTGAGCTGGGACTTTAATTTTTCTAGGCTATTGCAGAGGTAGTTTTGTTAATAGTGAGTTAGTTTGAAGGTTTAGAGAGTTTAGGCATTCAAATTAAAGTTTCATTACATCGTTAGGAAGGGCTTAGTGCAGGAATTATCAAAATTGGTTAGATATTGGTTGAGATAAGTGTATTTGTTGTTGTGGACTTTAACTATTTTCTGTGTTTTCAGCCACTTCAAACAGGTATCTGTTTATAATACTGTTATTTTTGTTGTTAGAGGTTACATTTATTTAAATTAAAGTTGTAACTAGGTGGTAGGAGTGTTTTAAAGTAGGATTTGTTGAGATCGGTTAGTAAATTTTTGAGATAAGTTAACTTTTGTGAATAGTAGGACTTGTAAATTTTTCAGGAGTCTGTGATAGGATTTGTTAAATATCAGG
The DNA here is from genome assembly GCA_039000515.1 of Timema cristinae. NCBI lineage: Eukaryota > Metazoa > Arthropoda > Insecta > Phasmatodea > Timematidae > Timema > Timema cristinae. The sequence continues at coordinate 89,024 of JBCFYV010000049.1, read as the reverse complement.
TTAATAGTTAGTGCTAGAGGTTTATTTCATTTAAACTAAAGTTGTAGAGTGTTATTAGGGAGCTTTTAAAGTAAAATTTGGTTAATTCGGTTAAATAGTTTTTGAGATATTGTTATTTTAGTTAATTGCTGGACTTGTAAATTTTTTTAAGTAGTTGTGATAGGAATTGTTAAATATCAGTTTAACTGTTAGTGCTAGAGGTTTATTTCATCTAAATTAAAGTTGTAGAGTGTTACTAGGCAGCTTTTAAAGTAAGAATTAGTTAAATTTGTTAAATAGTTTTTGAGAAATTGTTGTTTTTGTGAATTGCTGGACTTGAATTTTTTTTTTTTTCAGGAAGTTGAATAGGAATTGTTAATATCAGGCTAACTGTTAGTGCTAGAGGTTTACTTCATTTAAGTTAAAGTTGTAGAGTGTTATTAGGTAGCTTTTAAAGTAAGAATTGTTGAGACAGGATAACTATTTTTTGAGATAGGTCGTTTTTGTGTGCTCTGTTTCTACACAAGTTTGTTCCAGGGTCTATTGTTGCAGGATGTTTTCTAAGGTGTAGCATCCAGAAGGGGCAGATGCCAACAAAATACATCGAAAATATAAACACTACAAAAAAAGGGGGGGGGGGTTAACCCAGAGCGAGTGCTGAGGAGTTATTAACGTGACCCTCTATCTCATCCAGACGGCAAGAGACTTCAGCCTCAGTAAAGTTCATATTAAACCAAAACGTTTGACGGATTACCTTGGGAATGATGGGATAAATATATAATAATAATTAGTATAAGTCAAAGTTAGTCGATATTTATTAGCCATAACTCAATTAGATTTTTAACAGTTCCTCCAAATATATACATTGTTGATGTTGCGAAGTGTAAAGAAAATAGAATAAATTCATAACTATTAATTGAAGTCAAAGCTAAAGTGTCAGATGGTAAATATTCATCAGATTACTTAATGTTAACTTTAAGATGTCACCCATTAGAAATGGCGCATAGTAAAAATAACATGATCATTTGGATTCCATCATTAAATATTAATCCTTTAAAAAAAAGGCACCTAGTCAATGGTAACAAGACAATCTAATTTCCTACATAATATATATGTCCATTAGGAATGGTACATAGCGTATGACAATAAGATATGTTAAACTCAAATACTAAATATTTGTCCATAACAAATGGCTCATAGCGTATGACAATAAAATATTTTAAATTCAAATACTAAATATTTGTCCATAATAAATGGCTCATAGCGTATGACAATAAGATATGTTAAATTCAAATACTAAATATTTGTCCACAACAAATGGCTCATAGCGTATGACAATAAGGTATATATTAAATTCCAATACTAAATATTTGTCCATACTAAATGGCTCATAGCGTATGACAATAAGATATGTTAAATTCAAATACTAAATAATTGTCCATAATAAATGGCTCATAGCGTATGACAATAAGATATGTTAAATTCGAGTTCTAAATATCTGCCCATCAAGAAAAGACACATAGCGTATCACAATAAGATAAAATAATTCAAATGCTAACATAGTTCCCGCGAACATTAATTTAAACAATACAGTACATAATCGATATAATCGATTAGTCGTGACTCTACTGGCGCTAAGTCGCCCTGACCTTGCAAATAAGGTGATCTCAAAAAAAAACTATGTTCTTAACTGTCAGATAGATTTTTTAGGTTATTTAAAAAAAAGCCAAAATTGAATTTAGAAAAGATTTACATTAAAATAAAGGTTTTAATTTGCCGAAAATTGATTTAGATCTTACAATTTATGAAGTAGAAAGCCGGAGCTTATCCTATCCCTGATATGACTCAGGCCCAATTGTAAAGTTCGTAGCCACAGGCACCAGAATATATACCCTAAAGCACAGAAGAGGGGAAGATGGGAAAAGAAGGGGGGAATAACATTTTAGAATAAAAAAGGAACACGAGAAAGCGCAAGTTGATTCGCTTCGAGAGAGGCCGTGGGCGTTCCGGAATCTTCTCGGAGGGGATCTCTTTACTGCGCAAGTCCATTCAACCCAAGGCGTTGGCTTGAACTTGCCATTCAGTCTTCACAGTCAGTATTCAATTTTCCCGGTTCGGTGAAGGTGCGTTAGGTGGTTTTGTGTCGTTCTTCCACGCAGCCCCAGTCAACAAGCAAATGGGGTAAGTCTTAACTATTTCTGTTTGTCTCGTGTCTATCATAAAACATCCGATGCTACAAAGGTTATTAGGAACGAGAAGGGAGAAGAGACGCCGCCGTTTGGGACGCCCAAGGGGGGTGAGGCCTCTCCAGTCGTTCGACTGGATCGGATGGACTTCCCGCCTTTGGTGTTTACCCCGGGAGCCACACCACCTGGGCTGAGCGTGGAGGGACTTGGAAAGAAGAGAGGAATTAGCGAGGACGAGGAGGAGAAGGATTTGGAGGTCACTGCGAGGAGGAAGATTGGCGGGGTGTCTGCCGGATCTAGGGGACAGCGGTGTGTCGCGGACCTGGAGCGCCTGATCAGCAGCTTGGTGAAGTCCAAGAGGGCGGTCACTGTGGCGCAGGCGGAGATCCTCCACTCCAGCGTTGCTGAGATTGAGGATGTTTGGAGAGACTTGCTGAGGAGGTGGCCTTCCTGAAGGGCCGGCTTCGCGGGAGGGAGGAGATGAGGGAGGAGGTGATGGGACTGTTGAGGGAGTGTGGGGCGACTGTGTTTTCTGGTTTTAGGTCTGAGGCGGAGAGGGACCGAGGGGAGGATCAGGCGATGGAGATCGGCGGTGGAGAGAGCTACGCTGCGAAGGCGGCCAGGAAGTCGGGGGGCCACTGCCACCCAGGCCTTCGAGGACTCCCAAGCTGTCTGGGAAGACTGGAAGGATCGTGGAGCGACCCAAGGCCCTCCTCTTCTTCCCTGAGGATGAGAAATCGGAGCAGACCAGCCAGCAGACCAAGGAGAAGCTCCTGAGCGCTATTAACCCTGGAGCGGTGGGGATCAATTATTATTATTATTATTATTATTTGTGTTTAGAGGCCCATCGACACAATGAGGTCATTAGGGCCTTAGCATTATATAGGTACATTGTAAAATCTCCATAGGAGAGAGAGAGAATATTCACCTGTTTATATAAAAAGGTGAAGAGACAATATAAAAATACAATATAAAAAGAAATGGTTCTCAATATGAGAAAAAAAAATCATTTGAGGCACTCCATATTAGTACTCAAATGGGCTCAAAGTACAATAGAGTGAAAAACCTGCTAAAAAAACCACAGGTGTATCACTCTAATAAAAAAACAAAACAAACATATTAAAACAATATATTAGTTAAAAAGACAAAACTAACATGTTAAAATAATCATTTTATTAAAGTTTGTTAAAATGGATAAAACGACAAAACAAACACATTAAAGTATACTACAATGTTAAAAAGGTCTCAATATGAGATAAAATCCAGATGAGCCACTTTATAAAAGTGACTCAAATGGCATTAAAAAGATTCGCCTGGCGTATAAAATGGAGTAAACAAATAACTCCTTCAGCGCTGTCGCGTAATAAAAAAGGAAGGTCACCTTTAAAATCAAGGGCCAGGCGAATAGGGGCATACCTGCGACACTCCACCAAAATGTGGTGCACACTAAGGGGAGCATCGCAAAGTTCACACACTGGAGGTGGATCCCCTCTCAGTAAAAAACTATGGGTCAATGAAGTATGCCCGACGCGGACTCTCGTCACGATGACCTCCTCTCTTCTAGACTTTCGTATAGAAGAGAGCCATCGCGACACACCGTCCCTGATGGACCGCAGCTTGTTCTGAGCAGGGGTCGAGACCCACTGCTCGTGCCAGGTGCGTAAGACCCCACGCCGAACATAACCCTTAAGGTCTAAAAACATGACACCCAGACTCGCCTCAGGAGGCAGGCGTGCTGCCTCCTTGGCCGCCTGGTCAGCCAGTTCATTCCCTGAAAGACCGGCGTGACCAGTAATCCAGCAAAAGGCGAGCCGGGTGTTTTTAATGAATCAATTTTTAAAATTTGTTCGTGAATCATCTGCACGAGAGGATTCCACGAGTAGAGTGTGGACAATGCCAACAGAGCACTCATGGAATCCGTGCAGATGAGAACAGAACGGTGACACTTACGATATACAAAACATAGAGATTTAAAAATGGCATATAGTTCAGCCGTAAAAACACTGGATTCACCAGGTAGAGCAAATTTAAAATTGGATCCTTCCACAACAAAAGCGCATCCCACGGAGGCCCCGCATTTTGAGCCATCCGTATAAATGCGTTTAAAACCCTCGAAAGCGGGTTGCGAGGAGCTCATTAAAGGTCCTCTCGTATAAGAAGTGTGGGGTGGTCGCTTTAGGGAACTTGGCAAGATCAAAATGGCATTGAGGTAGGCGTATCTTCCAGGGAGAAACTCGACCTGGGGATGTGGGGATAGCCTTTGGCAGGACTATCCCACACGTGTCGAAAACCGATAGCATCCTGATCCCAACCGGCCTTGTACTACGCCATTTGGTTTCATACAAGACACGGTTAGGGGGATGAAACACAGGACGATAGGCAACATGCTGCGCCATACAATGAAGTTTCGACACGTAAGATGCCAAAAGATAGGACCGCCGGTAAGAAGAGGGGGCTCACCGGCGTCGGCACAGATGCTGACGACTGGACTGGTACGAAAGGCACCAGTAGCCAGTCGAATGCCAGCATGGTGGACACTATCTAGCATCTTTAACGCCGAGGGTCTAGCTGAGCCATAAACAAAGCTCCCGTAATCTAGTTTAGATCTGACCAGGGCCCTATACAGGCGCATCAAGGTTTCCCTATCAGCACCCCAGGACCGGCCGCTAACCACTTTGAGCAAATTCAATGCCTTGATACACCTAGCATTCAAGTCTTTGATGTGGGGGATCCACGTTAGTTTAAAATCAAATAAAAGTCCCAGGAACCTAACGCTCTCCGAGACTGGTAAAACAACATGGTTCATTAAAATATTGGGGACTTGCTGTATTCCGCGTAATCTGTGGAAGTGGACTACCGTCGTCTTGGCCGCTGAGAAGGTAAAGCCACTATGCGATGCCCACATCCACAGATTGTTGAAAGCTAATTGTAACTGACGTTCAGCTCTGTGGAGACTCGATGAACTGCAATAAATTGCGTAGTCATCCACAAAAAGAAATGAACGGACAGGTACGCGCACGTTGTCCACGATGCTATTTATCGCGATAGCGAATAACGTACAGCTTAAAATACTACCCTGAGGCACCCCATTTTCTTGAAAAAAATCCTCGGATAAGGTGTTGTTTAATCTTACCCGGAAGTGTCTATCTGACATAAAATTAGATATAAAAATAGGGAGGTTCCCCCGGAACCCCCAATTAAACAGGGTTTTTAAAATGCCGTACCGCCAGGTGGTGTCGTAAGCCTTCTCTAAATCAAAGAAGACAGCCAAGAGGTGCTGTTTATGGAGGAAAGCGTCACGAACAGCAGTCTCAAGGCAAACAAGGTGATCCACCGTGGATCGGTTACGGCGACAGCCACATTGCATATTGGATAGTAGATTGCGGGATTCTAGATACCATATAAATCTTTTATTGATCATTTTCTCTAATATTTTGCATACACAACTAGTTAAGGCTATCGGTCTATAGCTAGTTGGCTCTAATTTATCCTTGCCACTTTTATATATTGGGATAACGGTTGCTTGCCTCCATAGTGTTGGGAATTGACGAGATTCCCAAACACAATTGTAGAGGTCTAAGAGGAACGCCCGTCCAGCAGGGGACAGTTGGCGCAACATTTCGTAATGGATATCATCCGGGCCAGAAGTTGTATTGCCCGCCTGGGACAGGGCATAGGTAAGTTCCTCTTTACTAAAGGGGGAGTTATAATCCTCCCCCCGACTTTGGCCAAAATCAATAGTAAGGCGCTCGATGCTGCGCTTATGCACCGCGAACTCGTTAGAGTAGCTCGCAGTGCTAGAAATAGCGGCGAACATCGAGCCCAATACATTGGCGACCTCCACAGGGGAGGAGACAAGCGAACCGTTAGACATGAGGGCAGGTATACTATTAATGGAATTTTTGTTACCACTTAATTTACGTATATTGTCCCAAACCTTAGTTGTGGGAGTGGTAATTGTAAGGGTAGAAATAAACTGTCTCCAAGAATCTCTTCTGCTTTCTCGAATAACACGGCGAGCTCGAGCACGTAGAATCCGGAATGTTTCCAGATTCTCCAAAGTTGGACGTCGATGAAAGAGGCGAAGGGTCCTTCGACGATCAGAAACAGCCAACCGACACTTCTCGTTCCACCAGGGAACAGGACGGTGGCGCGGATTTAGGGATAGAAGCACTCGCCGCCGCGATGACCGTCGAAGTAAAATGCCCAGCCTTAATATCGACGTCGGGAGAATGGGGTTCGTCGAGTACGGCGAGCTCGCGGAATTTATCCCAGTTAGCACGTTTTAGCACCCATTGGGGTATCCGCGCTGTACTGGGAGGATCTTCAAGTGGTGAGAGCAGAATGGGATAATGATCACTGCCACATAGGTCCGAGTGGACCTCCCAAAGGAAGTGGGCAGCGATCCCGGGACTACAAAATGTTAGGTCGATGGCAGAGGATACACCATTAAAGGTAGAGAAGTGTGTCTGGGTCCCGGTGTTCATTAACACCAGGTTTCCCGAGACAAGAATATCCTCTACCATCCTCCCACGTGCGTCAGTGATATTGGACCCCCACACCAGGTTATGCGCATTAAAGTCCCCCAAGATGATATAGGGGGCGGGAAGTTGTATAAACCTCTTAGGAACACGCTCTCCCGGTGGGAGGTAGATGCGACATATTGTTACCTCCAAAGGGAGGGAGACTCTGACAGCAATCACTTGGAGATCAGAAACGATATTAATATTTGTGTGATATATATTGCTTCGTGCGAATATAGCCACACCTCCGCTAGCCCGATCAAAGAAAGGCTTGTCTGTACGATACACATCGTACCCACGAAGCATCGGGTTGTCATTTGGGCGGAGGTGGGTCTCCTGCAAACACAAGATGGAAGGATGCAGGGAAGAAATTTGTTGTTTAATTTCATCTACACGAGCATAGAAACCCCTACAATTCCATTGTAGTAGCGTCATAATTAGTTAATATAATATTTAGTTATCCTCGCAATCCATGTCACTATCCCTTAATAATAAAAATTGGTTGAGGGCCTTTTTAGGTCCTCTTGCCTTTCCCAGTCTCTCCTGGACCTCCCGCTTCAGGAGAGGCTTCGCTTTATTTTGGAGAGACTGGGTAGTCGGATCCTTGCGCGAAGGCTTTGTTAAGGCCTTCGACGCTTTCTTAATATTATTTATTTCGGCGGTCACTCGCTGGTCCTTCTTCAAGGCACCAGTGGGACTCGCCTTTACGGCCTCACCTGTTTCGCCACTCATCCCGGGCTCTGGTGGCCCAGAGGCGAGAATGAGCGACTCAACAGTGGCCGCACGTAATTTATTTCCCCGAGGGGGGCTCGGGGTTTTTCCCCGCGGAGGGCTCGGGGGTGTTCCCGGAGGAGGGCTCGGGAGGGTTCCCCGAGGAGCCCTCCTGGGTGGTACAGGTGGGGGAGACGACTTAGGTGGTAGTTGTGCCCCTATCGACAATTTCGGCGACACCTTGGTTGGCGCGTTTTCAATACGGATGTCTCGAGCAGAGACCAATGGCACAGGTCGCGATGACGTCTTAGCGAGATTAACTGCGCAATGGCAATTGGGACAGTTAATGTTTTGGCTGACTATCTGGCTGTATGATGTTTGGAATACCGGAGCCTGACTAGATGCGTATTCCTTGCGTGCCTGGGCATATGAGATATTTTTTTCGGATTGAATCTCCAGGACTTTTTTTTCTACCTTCCATTTCGGACAGGCCCGAGACCAGGCAGAGTGTGGACCCTTACAGTTTATGCAGAACTTCGGAGACTCACATGGTGTTTCGTGAGCCTCTTGTCCACAATCCGCACAGGTCGGCTTACCACGGCATCGCAGATCGTATGCCCAATTCCTGACACTGAAAACAGCGCCTAGGATTAGGGACATACGGCCGGACCCTGAGCACGTGGAAGCCTGCTCGGACCTCCTTTGGAAGGGTAGGTGTCGCAAAAGTTAGGATATATGTGTCAGTTTTTTTATCTTGTCCGTTCTTTTTGGTGCCAATACGGTACACTTCGGTGACGTGTTGAGGGGAAAGCTCCTCACAGATATCCTCAATGCTCACGCAGTCGAGGTCATAGCAAGTGACCACTCCCTTGCAAACATTGAGGAACCTGTGAGGTTCCACCTTCACCGATATATGAGACGTATTGCTCAACGGTATTTCCGAGATTGCCATTACTCTTGAGGACTGGATGTCAGTTGTTGTCTGTATCATTATCGTGCCATCACGCAGTTTTTTTTATTGATACGTCCGACTGTGCTACACCATTTATCACTCTTTCGAGGATAAATGGGCTTACTCGCTTTAGACTTTCGTTTTCCTCTGCTCGAGACATTACCAGAAAGCGGGGCTGGGGCCTCACCACTTCCTGGACCTTTTCCATCGATGGACTGGACGGCCTTAACCATTTCCACCTCTTATCAATATTACGGCCCTGTGAGGGGCAGGGTTTGACAGTACGATGCCAGCGGAGACAATATTATCGGCCATGCCGTATTTGGGGACAAGGATAGGGTAGCGGCCCAACACATATCCCTCGCCGGGGATCAAGGTGCTTGGGCCTCATAGGACGGAGAAAGTGAATGGGAAATCGGAAGGAAGGCGAGAGGTCCGGTGCTGGAACCTTCGGGCGACTGGTATCTGGGCCGAAAAGAATGGGAGGCGGTTCGAACACCGGGGTGGGTACCTCCTCGTGGTCCCGCTGGGCAACGGAGGGGGGGCGAAGCACCGGGCTTGCTCGGTACGAGTCGTCTCTACGGCTAAACCCCACCTCCCCCTCGTGGTGACACCCACTGCATGGGGGACCTCCAACTCCTGTACACAGGTGGATAGTGTATGGGGGGGTTTTCCCGGACCTATTTTCCCTCGGGGGTGGCTTACGTCGCGAAAAGCGCGAAGCTTATGTGCGATGGAAGCTAGTGAGGTCCCCAGATCGGGGGGTAGTACAGGAATATCACTGTCTCCAAGAAAGTCTGAGAAATACACAAAGACGGTAAGACATATTAATGATTCAGATACTATTCTCTGGACACGTAATGATTCATCTCCGTCTATTGTTGAGTGGTTTGATGTTGGTGAGTTTGGGGAATGCTTGCGTAACAGTGAAGGCTTGGCATGGTTCATTTATCACAGTAGGAAGGATGAGAGCTGCACTTTCCTACTGAATGGTGCTGTTCTCACTGTTGAGGAATTGCGGACTGTCAGAGGGTATGGTCTACTGCAGATATCTTGTTCAGACTGTTCAGAGGTGATCCTCTCCCCATTTGATGCCTGTGATGATTGCCTAATCTGCGGCCACAATGAGGGGATTAAGACATGCAGATCACAGGTTACACCACTGGTTCTATCCGGGCTCATAGGAGCACTTGTCAGTGCTATCCTGTTGTGTGTAAGTCTCAAGCTTGAATCCAGGTACGGATTGATGAACAAGCTAGGCCGCACTGATGCGCTCAACAGAGAGAAAGAAAGGCAGCCAGAGTTCACAGAAAGATCACTTTCCTCAAGAAACACATGAACGAAGTGACAACCTTGGGAACTCCAGCAAATGATGATTCAAGTGAGGACTCAGATCCATCTGCTAAGTGTACTATTGGTTATAGACTGACCTTTAGGTCTATCAACCTTGAAGCTCCAAATAGTGTCATGGAACGAAGTCTATTGGACTAAATTGAAATTAGAAATGAAGTAGCGATCGGGAACGGGAATTTGAGGAACTAAAGTTTTTAATAAACTATTATAAATGAATAATTCAATCTTGGTTATCATTATTAAATAATTACATATCTTTGTACCTTTTTTATGTATTTAATTTTTCATTAATATTCATTTTATACTATGTTTGTTTAAAAATGTAAAGTCTTCAACTAAAATACTATTGGCCGATTCTCCTTATCTTAAAAAAACTGGTCTCTGATTGGCCATCTCCTAAGACACGAATTTCCGGATTTGAAAGGAACGCCTCTGTCTCGACCTATTTGGTTTTTGGCTGTAATACTGGTGAGACGTATTTTACTTTCTTCCTTTTTTTTTAATATTTTTGAGAATCGTTTCCAAATTAACATGTAGTCGTTTTCCTTTTTTATTTTATTTCTTATTTTTGTATGATGAAGTAAAGTTTCCGTGTAGTTTTATATTTTAATCATGATCTAGTGTTTATTATTAGATAACCTTTGTATTGGAAGGTAACGCCAAATTTATCAACCATGTGGCCGGATTTTTCTTTGATGCTATTATTTTTGATCAATCGACATCCTATATGTCACAATAGTTAAATAAAAATAATACTAAGAATTAAATATTTTAGTTGAAGACTATTTTCTTTATCTTTATAAATATTAACTTTATGTTTGTTTCTATGAGCTTCTGATGGAGACATCTTTTGTGATGGGTGTTTGTAACAAATCGGTAAGGTAGTAAATGTAAAATGTTTCCTTTATTGTCTTTAAATTAACCTCACTAAATGTTTTCTTTTATAATCCTTTTTAAATTTTGTTTTTCTCTTAATAAATAATAAATTATAAATCCTTTTGATAAATGGATTGTGATTTGAACAACCTCGTGGGAAACCACGTGTTTTGGTACTATCCCCCACCTTTTTGTTCTTTTTTGATAATTAATAGTTGACTTAGTTCTTTTTCAGTCTTGACTAAGTAGGAAAAAAGGGGTTTAATAAGTGTCTGGTTACCTTCAAGATGAGGCGATCAGTACATAAGGCTAGACCCTCAAGCAGAAGGGTGTCAGTTTCATCTGCTGTGTTGTTGGGCCTTGCCGTCAGCAACACCCTGGGCTTAGCCAGATCATGTGATGACCTCCTATACCTATCTTCTGAAGGTCAACTATACTCTGATAAGAGCTATAGATCCATTTCGTCAGGGATGGCCATACTGCACACGGGATCCACACTGTGTACTAAATCCTCAGATGGGACAGAAGAGTCCTTAAAGCTGGTGGGCATCACTGTGGCAGATCACTATGTTCCCATGTACAAGACATGTGACTTCAACATTCATGTTAAGTCCACATACAATTGCCTAGGAGCAGGAAGATGTTGGGATCAATCAGAGTGCAACTCTCAGACAAGGAACAAAGATCTGGGATCTGAAGTACTCACGGTGCCAGATGGTCAGTCCTCTTGTGTTATAGTCCCCAACATATCCCCTAGTCACTGTACTCATGAACAGATTTGCATCTGGTACTACTCGACTATAAGCTCGAGTGCCAGGTTACACCTTAACTTTCTTGCTCCGGTTTAAAAGTACTTTTAAGTGCTATTTTTACTTCCTTACTGATTTAAACTGTGATTATTGTGTTTAATAGTGTTTTATTGAGCTCTAGAGAGAAAATTGGGTTGATTCGTGGTATTTAGGCTGAAATAAGAGTGAATTAGTGTTTGGTGAAAATTTTGTGTCTCCGCCGCCATCTTGAATAGCACGCTGTTGGGTTTTGGAAGTTAAGATTTGTGTACTTTTTTGGGTTATTGGTGATAAATATTATTGTTAGGGGGGCTTCACCTCTCTAAATAGTGGTCTAAAGTGATTGTGAGTGCTTAATTTGTGGTATTTGTGTTAATTGTGTCCTTTTTAGGTGCCGTGGAGATAAGGTCTTTCTGGTGAGTCAACAAATTTTGAAGTTAAAATTTAAGTTTTTGGTATTGAGTTAGGAGTTAAAATAGGTATTATTAGGTAGCTTAGAACTAGTACTACAAGCTATAAAAATTTGGATAGGTGTTTACTAGGGTTTTTCTTGAGTAAATTGTGTTAGAAGTACAAGAGTAATTGGCTAGGATTGTGATATTTGGCTTTGTTGAGAAATAATTGGAATTAGGTAAATCGTTAGGGGTAACTTGCATAGGTAAAACTAAGAGTGTGTTGCTAGGAAGGTTTCTGTAAAATTTTAGACAGATAGGTCGATCTAATAAAGAGTTATTTAAGGAAATAGGTGAGCTGGGACTTTAATTTTTCTAGGCTATTGCAGAGGTAGTTTTGTTAATAGTGAGTTAGTTTGAAGGTTTAGAGAGTTTAGGCATTCAAATTAAAGTTTCATTACATCGTTAGGAAGGGCTTAGTGCAGGAATTATCAAAATTGGTTAGATATTGGTTGAGATAAGTGTATTTGTTGTTGTGGACTTTAACTATTTTCTGTGTTTTCAGCCACTTCAAACAGGTATCTGTTTATAATACTGTTATTTTTGTTGTTAGAGGTTACATTTATTTAAATTAAAGTTGTAACTAGGTGGTAGGAGTGTTTTAAAGTAGGATTTGTTGAGATCGGTTAGTAAATTTTTGAGATAAGTTAACTTTTGTGAATAGTAGGACTTGTAAATTTTTCAGGAGTCTGTGATAGGATTTGTTAAATAATCAGGTTAATAGTTAGTGCTAGAGGTTTATTTCATTTAAACTAAAGTTGTAGAGTGTTATTAGGGAGCTTTTAAAGTAAAATTTGGTTAATTCGGTTAAATAGTTTTTGAGATATTGTTATTTTAGTTAATTGCTGGACTTGTAAATTTTTTTAAGTAGTTGTGATAGGAATTGTTAAATATCAGTTTAACTGTTAGTGCTAGAGGTTTATTTCATCTAAATTAAAGTTGTAGAGTGTTACTAGGCAGCTTTTAAAGTAAGAATTAGTTAAATTTGTTAAATAGTTTTTGAGAAATTGTTGTTTTTGTGAATTGCTGGACTTGAATTTTTTTTTTTTTTCAGGAAGTTGAATAGGAATTGTTAATATCAGGCTAACTGTTAGTGCTAGAGGTTTACTTCATTTAAGTTAAAGTTGTATAGTGTTATTAGGTAGCTTTTAAAGTAAGAATTGTTGAGACAGGATAACTATTTTTTGAGATAGGTCGTTTTTGTGTGCTCTGTTTCTACACAAGTTTGTTCCAGGGTCTATTGTTGCAGGATGTTTTCTAAGGTGTAGCATCCAGAAGGGGCAGATGCCAACAAAATACATCGAAAATATAAACACTACAAAAAAAGGGGGGGGGGGTTAACCCAGAGCGAGTGCTGAGGAGTTATTAACGTGACCCTCTATCTCATCCAGACGGCAAGAGACTTCAGCCTCAGTAAAGTTCATATTAAACCAAAACGTTTGACGGATTACCTTGGGAATGATGGGATAAATATATAATAATAATTAGTATAAGTCAAAGTTAGTCGATATTTATTAGCCATAACTCAATTAGATTTTTAACAGTTCCTCCAAATATATACATTGTTGATGTTGCGAAGTGTAAAGAAAATAGAATAAATTCATAACTATTAATTGAAGTCAAAGCTAAAGTGTCAGATGGTAAATATTCATCAGATTACTTAATGTTAACTTTAAGATGTCACCCATTAGAAATGGCGCATAGTAAAAATAACATGATCATTTGGATTCCATCATTAAATATTAATCCTTTAAAAAAAAGGCACCTAGTCAATGGTAACAAGACAATCTAATTTCCTACATAATATATATGTCCATTAGGAATGGTACATAGCGTATGACAATAAGATATGTTAAATTCAAATACTAAATATTTGTCCATAACAAATGGCTCATAGCGTATGACAATAAAATATTTTAAATTCAAATACTAAATATTTGTCCATAATAAATGGCTCATAGCGTATGACAATAAGATATGTTAAATTCAAATACTAAATATTTGTCCACAACAAATGGCTCATAGCGTATGACAATAAGGTATATATTAAATTCCAATACTAAATATTTGTCCATACTAAATGGCTCATAGCGTATGACAATAAGATATGTTAAATTCAAATACTAAATAATTGTCCATAATAAATGGCTCATAGCGTATGACAATAAGATATGTTAAATTCGAGTTCTAAATATCTGCCCATCAAGAAAAGACACATAGCGTATCACAATAAGATAAAATAATTCAAATGCTAACATAGTTCCCGCGAACATTAATTTAAACAATACAGTACATAATCGATATAATCGATTAGTCGTGACTCTACTGGCGCTAAGTCGCCCTGACCTTGCAAATAAGGTGATCTCAAAAAAAAACTATGTTCTTAACTGTCAGATAGATTTTTTAGGTTATTTAAAAAAAAGCCAAAATTGAATTTAGAAAAGATTTACATTAAAATAAAGGTTTTAATTTGCCGAAAATGGATTTAGATCTTACAATTTATGAAGTAGAAAGCCGGAGCTTATCCTATCCCTGATATGACTCAGGCCCAATTGTAAAGTTCGTAGCCACAGGCACCAGAATATATACCCTAAAGCAGAGAAGAGGGGAAGATGGGAAAAGAAGGGGGGAATAACATTTTAGAATAAAAAAGGAACACGAGAAAGCGCAAGTTGATTCGCTTCGAGAGAGGCCGTGGGCGTTCCGGAATCTTCTCGGAGGGGATCTCTTTACTGCGCAAGTCCATTCAACCCAAGGCGTTGGCTTGAACTTGCCATTCAGTCTTCACAGTCAGTATTCAATTTTCCCGGTTCGGTGAAGGTGCGTTAGGTGGTTTTGTGTCGTTCTTCCACGCAGCCCCAGTCAACAAGCAAATGGGGTAAGTCTTAACTATTTCTGTTTGTCTCGTGTCTATCATAAAACATCCGATGCTACAAAGGTTATTAGGAACGAGAAGGGAGAAGAGACGCCGCCGTTTGGGACGCCCAAGGGGGGTGAGGCCTCTCCAGTCGTTCGACTGGATCGGATGGACTTCCCGCCTTTGGTGTTTACCCCGGGAGCCACACCACCTGGGCTGAGCGTGGAGGGACTTGGAAAGAAGAGAGGAATTAGCGAGGACGAGGAGGAGAAGGATTTGGAGGTCACTGCGAGGAGGAAGATTGGCGGGGTGTCTGCCGGATCTAGGGGACAGCGGTGTGTCGCGGACCTGGAGCGCCTGATCAGCAGCTTGGTGAAGTCCAAGAGGGCGGTCACTGTGGCGCAGGCGGAGATCCTCCACTCCAGCGTTGCTGAGATTGAGGATGTTTGGAGAGACTTGCTGAGGAGGTGGCCTTCCTGAAGGGCCGGCTTCGCGGGAGGGAGGAGATGAGGGAGGAGGTGATGGGACTGTTGAGGGAGTGTGGGGCGACTGTGTTTTCTGGTTTTAGGTCTGAGGCGGAGAGGGACCGAGGGGAGGATCAGGCGATGGAGATCGGCGGTGGAGAGAGCTACGCTGCGAAGGCGGCCAGGAAGTCGGGGGGCCACTGCCACCCAGGCCTTCGAGGACTCCCAAGCTGTCTGGGAAGACTGGAAGGATCGTGGAGCGACCCAAGGCCCTCCTCTTCTTCCCTGAGGATGAGAAATCGGAGCAGACCAGCCAGCAGACCAAGGAGAAGCTCCTGAGCGCTATTAACCCTGGAGCGGTGGGGATCAATTATTATTATTATTATTATTATTTGTGTTTAGAGGCCCATCGACACAATGAGGTCATTAGGGCCTTAGCATTATATAGGTACATTGTAAAATCTCCATAGGAGAGAGAGAGAATATTCACCTGTTTATATAAAAAGGTGAAGAGACAATATAAAAATACAATATAAAAAGAAATGGTTCTCAATATGAGAAAAAAAATCATTTGAGGCACTCCATATTAGTACTCAAATGGGCTCAAAGTACAATAGAGTGAAAAACCTGCTAAAAAAACCACAGGTGTATCACTCTAATAAAAAAACAAAACAAACATATTAAAACAATATATTAGTTAAAAAGACAAAACTAACATGTTAAAATAATCATTTTATTAAAGTTTGTTAAAATGGATAAAACGACAAAACAAACACATTAAAGTATACTACAATGTTAAAAAGGTCTCAATATGAGATAAAATCCAGATGAGCCACTTTATAAAAGTGACTCAAATGGCATTAAAAAGATTCGCCTGGCGTATAAAATGGAGTAAACAAATAACTCCTTCAGCGCTGTCGCGTAATAAAAAAGGAAGGTCACCTTTAAAATCAAGGGCCAGGCGAATAGGGGCATACCTGCGACACTCCACCAAAATGTGGTGCACACTAAGGGGAGCATCGCAAAGTTCACACACTGGAGGTGGATCCCCTCTCAGTAAAAAACTATGGGTCAATGAAGTATGCCCGACGCGGACTCTCGTCACGATGACCTCCTCTCTTCTAGACTTTCGTATAGAAGAGAGCCATCGCGACACACCGTCCCTGATGGACCGCAGCTTGTTCTGAGCAGGGTCGAGACCCACTGCTCGTGCCAGGTGCGTAAGACCCCACGCCGAACATAACCCTTAAGGTCTAAAAACATGACACCCAGACTCGCCTCAGGAGGCAGGCGTGCTGCCTCCTTGGCCGCCTGGTCAGCCAGTTCATTCCCTGAAAGACCGGCGTGACCAGTAATCCAGCAAAAGGCGAGCCGGGTGTTTTTAATGAATCAATTTTTAAAATTTGTTCGTGAATCATCTGCACGAGAGGATTCCACGAGTAGAGTGTGGACAATGCCAACAGAGCACTCATGGAATCCGTGCAGATGAGAACAGAACGGTGACACTTACGATATACAAAACATAGAGATTTAAAAATGGCATATAGTTCAGCCGTAAAAACACTGGATTCACCAGGTAGAGCAAATTTAAAATTGGATCCTTCCACAACAAAAGCGCATCCCACGGAGGCCCCGCATTTTGAGCCATCCGTATAAATGCGTTTAAACCCTCGAAAGCGGGTTGCGAGGAGCTCATTAAAGGTCCTCTCGTATAAGAAGTGTGGGGTGGTCGCTTTAGGGAACTTGGCAAGATCAAAATGGCATTGAGGTAGGCGTATCTTCCAGGGAGAAACTCGACCTGGGGATGTGGGGATAGCCTTTGGCAGGACTATCCCACACGTGTCGAAAACCGATAGCATCCTGATCCCAACCGGCCTTGTACTACGCCATTTGGTTTCATACAAGACACGGTTAGGGGGATGAAACACAGGACGATAGGCAACATGCTGCGCCATACAATGAAGTTTCGACACGTAAGATGCCAAAAGATAGGACCGCCGGTAAGAAAGAGGGGGCTCACCGGCGTCGGCACAGATGCTGACGACTGGACTGGTACGAAAGGCACCAGTAGCCAGTCGAATGCCAGCATGGTGGACACTATCTAGCATCTTTAACGCCGAGGGTCTAGCTGAGCCATAAACAAAGCTCCCGTAATCTAGTTTAGATCTGACCAGGGCCCTATACAGGCGCATCAAGGTTTCCCTATCAGCACCCCAGGACCGGCCGCTAACCACTTTGAGCAAATTCAATGCCTTGATACACCTAGCATTCAAGTCTTTGATGTGGGGGATCCACGTTAGTTTAAAATCAAATAAAAGTCCCAGGAACCTAACGCTCTCCGAGACTGGTAAAACAACATGGTTCATTAAAATATTGGGGACTTGCTGTATTCCGCGTAATCTGTGGAAGTGGACTACCGTCGTCTTGGCCGCTGAGAAGGTAAAGCCACTATGCGATGCCCACATCCACAGATTGTTGAAAGCTAATTGTAACTGACGTTCAGCTCTGTGGAGACTCGATGAACTGCAATAAATTGCGTAGTCATCCACAAAAAGAAATGAACGGACAGGTACGCGCACGTTGTCCACGATGCTATTTATCGCGATAGCGAATAACGTACAGCTTAAAATACTACCCTGAGGCACCCCATTTTCTTGAAAAAAATCCTCGGATAAGGTGTTGTTTAATCTTACCCGGAAGTGTCTATCTGACATAAAATTAGATATAAAAATAGGGAGGTTCCCCCGGAACCCCCAATTAAACAGGGTTTTTAAAATGCCGTACCGCCAGGTGGTGTCGTAAGCCTTCTCTAAATCAAAGAAGACAGCCAAGAGGTGCTGTTTATGGAGGAAAGCGTCACGAACAGCAGTCTCAAGGCAAACAAGGTGATCCACCGTGGATCGGTTACGGCGAAAGCCACATTGCATATTGGATAGCAGATTGCGGGATTCTAGATACCATATAAATCTTTTATTGATCATTTTCTCTAATATTTTGCATACACAACTAGTTAAGGCTATCGGTCTATAGCTAGTTGGCTCTAATTTATCCTTGCCACTTTTATATATTGGGATAACGGTTGCTTGCCTCCATAGTGTTGGGAATTGACGAGATTCCCAAACACAATTGTAGAGGTCTAAGAGGAACGCCCGTCCAGCAGGGGACAGTTGGCGCAACATTTCGTAATGGATATCATCCGGGCCAGAAGTTGTATTGCCCGCCTGGGACAGGGCATAGGTAAGTTCCTCTTTACTAAAGGGGGAGTTATAATCCTCCCCCCGACTTTGGCCAAAATCAACAGTAAGGCGCTCGATGCTGCGCTTATGCACCGCGAACTCGTTAGAGTAGCTCGCAGTGCTAGAAATAGCGGCGAACATCGAGCCCAATACATTGGCGACCTCCACAGGGGAGGAGACAAGCGAACCGTTAGACATGAGGGCAGGTATACTATTAATGGAATTTTTGTTACCACTTAATTTACGTATATTGTCCCAAACCTTGGTTGTGGGAGTGGAAATAGTAAGGGTAGAAATAAACTGTCTCCAAGACTCTCTTCTGCTTTCTCGAATAATACGGCGAGCTCTAGCACGTAGAATCCGGAATGACTCCAGATTCTCCGAAGTAGGACGTCGATTAAAGATACGCAGGGCTCTTCGACGGTTAGAAATAGCAAGCCGGCACTCCTCGTTCCACCAGGGAACAGGACGGTGGCGCGGGTTTGGCGAGGATTTAGGGATGGATGCCCTCGCCGCCGTTATGACCGTCGAAGTAAATTGCCCAGCCTTAACATCGACGTCAGGAGAATGGGGTTCGTCGAATAAGGCGAGCTCGCGGAATTTATCCCAGTTAGCACGTTTAACAACCCATTGGGGTAACCGTACTGTACTGGGAGGATCTTGGATTTTTGAAAGCAGAATTGGAAAGTGATCGCTGCCACATAGGTCCGAGTGAACCTCCCAAAGGAAGTGAGCAGCAATCCCGGGGCTACATAGAGCTAGGTCGATGGCAGAAGATACACCATTAAAGGTGGAGAAGTGTGTCTGGGTCCCGGTGTTCATTAACACCAGGTTTCCCGTGACAAGAATATCCTCTACCATCCTCCCACGTGCGTCAGTGATATTGGACCCCCACACCAGGTTATGCGCATTAAAGTCCCCCAAGATGATATAGGGGGCGGGAAGTTGTATAAAGAGGGCCTCTAGGGTCCTCTTAGGAACACGCTCTCCCGGTGGGAGGTAGATGCGACATATTGTTACCTCCAAAGGGAGGGAGACTCTGACAGCAATCACTTGGAGATCAGAAACGATATTAATATTTATGTGATATATATTGCTTCGTGCGAATATAGCCACACCTCCGCTAGCCCGATCAAAGAAAGGCTTGTCGGTACGATACACATCGTACCCACGAAGCATCGGGTTGTCAGTTGGGCAGAAGTGGGTCTCCTGCAAGCACAAGATGGAAGGATGCAGGGAAGAAATTATTAGTTTGATTTCCTCTACACGAGCATAGAAACCCCTACAATTCCATTGTAGTAGCGACATAAGTTATTAGTATGAAATTTAGTTATCCTCGCAATCCATTTCAGTATCCTTTAAGAATAAAAATTTGTTGAGGCCCTTTTTAGGCCCTCTTGCCTTTCCCAGTCTCTCCTGTACCTCTCGCTTCAGGAGAGGCTTCGGCTTATTTTGGAGAGACTGGGTAGTCGGATCCTTGTTCGAAGGCTTTAAGGCCTTCGACGCTTTTTTAATAGAAAATTTTTCGGCGGTCTCTCGCTGGTCCTTCTTCAAGGCACCAGTGGGACTCGCCTTAGCGGCCTCACCTGTTCCGCAACTCGTCCCCACCTCCGGAAGCCCAGAGGTGGGTGTGAGAGGCTCAACAACGGCCGCCCTTGTTTTAATGCCCCGAGGCGGGCTCGGGGGTGTTCCCCGAGACGGGCCCGGGGGGGTTTCCCGAGGCGGGCTCGGGGTGTGTTCCCCGAGGCGGGCTCGGGGGTGTTCCTCGAGGAGGTCTCCTCGGGGGTATTGGTGGGGGAGACGATCGTTGTGGCGGTTTGGCCTCCTTTAAAAATTTAGGCGCCACAGAAGTTGGCGCGGAATCAACATAAATGTCTCGAGAAGAGACCAATGGCACTGGTCGCGTTGGCTCCTTAGCAATATAAACTGCGCAATGGCAGTTGGGACAGTTTATATTTTGACTGACAATCCGGCTATATGAAGTTTGAAATACCGGAGCTTGACTTGATACGTATTCCTTGCGTGCCTGGGCATATGAGATCTTCTTTTCAGATTGTATCTCCAGGACTTTCTTCTCTACCTTCCATTTTGGACAGGCCCGAGACCAGGCGGAATGCGGACCCTTGCAGTTGACGCAGTATTTAGGAGACTCGCATGGTGTTTCGTGAGCCTCCTGTCCACAATTCGCACAGGTTGGCTTACCACGGCATCGCAGCTTCGTATGCCCAAATTCCTGGCACTGAAAACAGCGCCGAGGGTTAGGGACATACGGCCGGACCCTGAGCACGTGGAAGCCTGCTCGGACCTCCTTCGGAAGGGTAGGAGTCGCAAATGTGAGGATATACGTATCCGTCTTCTTTTCTTGTCCGTTCTTTTTGGTAATGATACGGTAGACCTCGGTGACATGCTGAGGGGAAAGCTCCTCACAGATATCCTCAATGCCTACGCAGTCGAGGTCATAACAAGTGACCACTCCCTTGCAAACATTGAGGAACCTGTGAGGTTCCACCTTTACCGGTATATGAGTCGTATTGCTCAACGGTATTTCGGAGATGGCCATTATATTTGAAGACTGTGTGTCAGTCGTGGTCTGAATCATGATGGTGCCATCACGCAGTTTCCTTATTGAGACTTCCGATTTCGCTGCTCCATTTATCACTCTTTCGAGGATAAATGGGCTGACACGTTTCAGATCTTCACTTTCATCCACTCGAGACATCACCAGGAAGCGGGGCTGGGGCCTCACCACTTCCTGGCTTTTCATCAAAACAGGGCTGGACGGCCTTACCCGTTTCCGCCTCTTATCATTAATACGGCCCTGTGAGGGGCCGGGCAGTGAGATGCCAGCGGAACTTGGCAGTACGGTGCCAGCGGACAGTAAGGTGTCAGCTGTGACAATTAACTCATGAGTGGGAGGACAACCTGCAAAAGTAATCGGATCGTAGACCCAGGTTGATCCCAGTTGGTTTTACCACATAGGGCCCTGTTAACTCTTCCGACGAGAAGCTCCATACGACGCTAGACATGACAACCTTCATATGGAGCATCGCCGGAGGAGAGGTCACCGCAGCAAGTGTATGCAGGAAAGTGCTAATTTTACGTCCGGGACCCTCATGAACGCAACCGGTCTTTTCTCAAGGTAGGGTACCCGGTTGTCATCCCTAAGGCCCTTCTACCAAGATATTACAACCGGCGCACTTTCATTCGGGAGCTCAAGGCAGTGGTATCCAATAATAAACAGAGAAGAGCCGGGTTAGTTGCCAAGGTCGTCAACGGAAAGGCCAAAGGCCTCTGTGCAGGATGAACGGTGGGGGAAAGGAAGAAAAGGGGTAAGGATAGATAAAGCGAAGGGGGAAGAGTGAAAAAAAGTGGAAAGTGAAGGAAGAAGAAAATGATGTGAAAGGAAAGATATAGGATAGGTTTGTCCCACACGAGGTACGTCCTGCACAGAAGCCTCCCTTTTAGTCGCTTCTTACGACAAGCAGGGGTTACTGCGGGACTATTCTAAACCCCGTCCCGCAGGGGGGAGTAATGTTCCTTGCCCATCTGTCAAATGGGTGCTGTACCTGTGTCTAGGTTACTGGCAGGGGTTGGTGTGTGTGTTTTTGTGTCTTGTTATTTCAGGCATAGAGACCCCATCGAGCTGCACATTGGTCATCTCAGACATGTGCTGCAGGAGCTCAGAGGAAGGAAGGTCATCGTCATGGCGGACGCCAACGCCAAGTCGGTGCTGTGGTTTAGCGGAGCGACGGACGACAGAGGTACTGTGCTAAAGGCCTTTGTAGTGGAGGAGGACCTGATTGTCGTCAACGAGCCGTCGGAGCTGACGACCTACGATGGAGCGGTTGGTGGAGGCACCAACATCGATGTGACCTTCGCGACGAGGGGGGTGGGGAGATTAATTTTGAATTGGAGAGTGTCAGATGGCAGCAGTAGCGACCACAACCTCATCTCCTTTGAGATGGGTGTCGCACGGAGAGAAGACCACGAACCGGTCGGTCCTAGGACAAGATACTGTGTAGACCGCGCTGACTGGAGGAAGTTTCAGCGAGAACTCAGGGCAGAGATGGAGGGGATCGAGGACAATCGACGACATCGATGGAAGGGCGGAGGCCCTGACGCAGGCGATGAGATCTGCCTGCGACCGCTCGATCCCGAGGGTGAGAAAACTGGAGAAGAGGGCTGCCTGGTGGACTCCAGCGCTGATGAGGATGAAGAGGGAGGTCACCCGGACCAAGAGAAGGAGGCAGGATGCGGAGGCCGGACGTGCGTATGCGAGGGCCAGGAACGACTACGTGTGGGTGGTGAGGAGAGCGAAGGAGGCAAGCTGGAGAGGGTTCGTCTCCAGCACAGGTAACCGGGACCCGTGGGGCTTGGTTTACAAGCTCGCCATGGGTAAGGCATTGCAGGCGCAGGTCGTGGCTGGGCTGAAAGTTGATGGTCTTGTTACAGACGACATAGCTGAGACTTCAAGGGCGGTGATGAGGGTCATTGTTCCAGATGATGATCCGGCCAGGGACAGTGACAGGCACCGGGTCGTGAGAGAGGAGGTGGTGGAGGACTATGCTGGAGCGGATGTCCCTCTCTTTGATAGGGAGGAGCTACGTGACGCAATCCGAAGCTGCCGTAACAAGAAAGCCCCCGGTTTGGACCTTCTGACGGCGGAGATCGTGAAGGGATCCTGGAGCTGCATCTCGGAGTATCTGCTGGCGATCGCCAACCAGATGATGCTGGAGGGTCGTTTCCCCGACCCGTGGAAGGCAGGAGAACTGAGGATACTGTTGAAGTCGCCGGAACGGGACCCGACGGATCCGAAGTCCTACCGACCGTTGACTTTGCTCAACGTGCTCGGTAAGGTGCTGGAGAAGCTGCTGGCTTCTAGACTCTGGGATTATATACAGGTAAATGATGTGCTTAATGACCGGCAGTATGGGTTTCGTCCCGGAAGAGGAACGGTGGATGCTTTGGAGAGGGTCCTTCGCGACGTCTCCGAGAGCGACTGCCGGTACGTGTTGGCCATCTACTTTGACATCTCGGGCGCCTTCGACAGCGCCTGGTGGCCGGGGATCTTGGAGAAGCTGAGGAGAACGGGATATCCGAAGAACCTGTACAAGGTGGTCAGGGACTACTTCAGGCGTAGGACTACTGGGCTGTACCTGGAGCAGACGGAGTCCGTGAAGGTCCTGACTCAGGGCTGCCCTCAGGGGTCGGTGCTGGGTCCGGCCCTGTGGCTACTAATCTTTGATGACTTCTTGAGATTACAGTTCAGAGATGGTGTCAGCTGCTACGCCTACGCAGACGACGGTCTTCTACTAGTCAGAGGGAACACGCGGATTGAAGTGGAGGCGAGGGCGGAACACGCGTTGAGGACGGTGACCGAGTGGGGGGCTGAGGCCCGCCTTACCTTCTCGATAGAAAAGACGAAGATGACGCTGTTGAAGGGGAGACACTCGGCGAGGAGACATCCGACGGTGCGAATGGGCGGTGCTCATATCGCCTACGTTAGGGTAAACAGGTATCTGGGTGTGCTATTGGATGAGGGATTGTTATTTAATGATCACTTTAGGATGATTGCTGGTGCGGCGAAGGCGGCGTTCGGGAAGCTCATCCGAGTCTCGAGGACCTCTTGGGGACTGGATTTCACGACTCTGCGGAGGATGTACAGGGCCCTGGTGGAGTCGATGCTGACCTACGGGTGCGTGGTGTGGCGGCACCGGATGGAGGTCAACAGCAGCAGGATCATCCTACTCAGGGCACAGAGGTTTGCACTTCTAGCGGTTACGAAAGGATACAGTACAGTTTCTCACGATGCTTTGCCTGTTGTTGCAGGGGTGTTGCCGATCGACCTGCTCGTTAGGGAGAGGGCTGGGCGTTACTGGGCCAAGAAGAACGGACTCGACTTGGAAGAAGAGAGGAGGAACTCCAGAAGAGACTCTCTTGCCGTCTGGCAAGCGAGATGGGACGGGTCCGTCAAAGGCAGGGAAACTTATCGGTACTGGCCTTCTGTGCAGGAGAGGATGGAGAGTGGCTGGGTTAGCACCAACCACTATGTGACGCAGTTCCTCACCGGACATGGGAACTTCAACGGGAAGCTTCACGGCTTCGCGCTGAGGGAGAACCCGGACTGCGAGGCATGTGGAGCCTACGAGGATGCGGAGCACGTGCTGCTGTCGTGTGAGCGGTTCGAGGCGGACAGAAGAATCCTT
Organism: Timema cristinae; assembly: GCA_039000515.1. Classification (NCBI taxonomy): domain Eukaryota; kingdom Metazoa; phylum Arthropoda; class Insecta; order Phasmatodea; family Timematidae; genus Timema; species Timema cristinae. The sequence goes on along the minus strand of JBCFYV010000049.1, from coordinate 64,441 downwards.
AGGTTAGAGGTGGGGGATCAGCTGCAGAGGACGGAGATGGTGAGAGATGCCAGGAGCTACGCGTGCTTCCTGAGGTATGCGACGGCGATTAGGAAGAAGAAGGAGCGGCGGATAGGAGGTATAATAGGTTAAGAACACTAATGTATTTTCCCATTTCAGGTTGTGTATACCATGAATTATTAGAATAGACATGTGCGTTAGGGGTAGGTTGACAATAGCGTGCTGTTCGTGATGGGGGAGGGGTTAAGAGGGTTAGAGGGGTTGTAACAGGATAGGGCTGTCGGCTCGAGTCTTGCTCTTGTTTGAGGATTTGTTAGGCCTTAATTTTTTTTTTCTTTCAAAATTTAAATTGCAATCTTTGGATTTAAATTCATTGCACGGAGGCGGTCCTTCAGAAGGGCCGGGGTGGGTACCTCCACGAGGTCCCCGCTGGGCAACGTAAGGTAAAGACTTAGTGTCGATCCCTACGGCTGAATCCCACCTCCCCCATGTGGCGAACACCAGCTGCAGGGGGTCCTCATACTCTCGGATACGGGTGAATGCGTATACGAGGGGTTTTCCCGGGCTCGTTGAAGCGTCACTTGCCCCTTGAAGCCGTGGTTGCGCTGCGAAAAGTCTCTGACTTGTGTGCGGCGTTGCGGAAAGAGGTCCCAATTGGGCGATAGAGGGAGTCCCTTTTGTCTCCAAGAGGGCTCAGTGAGTGGGGTATTGAAGTATGAGGATTTCGAGGAAAGAGTAAGAAATATGGTGAAAGAATACACGCCTTGACGCCAGAGCAGAGAGAGCTTCTTTCAGAAAGGCCCTAGAAGCGGCTGCGGAGGAAGATGAGGATGTAGGGCTGGGGAAGGAATAAAGGGGCAAAGAAAAGAAGAAAAGCGGCAGTCAAAGCCAGGCCGAGAAAGCAGAGAAAGACGACAGGTCAGTGAGAGGGGAGGAGAGGGAAAGAGTGAAAGCAAGGGAATGGGCGAAAAGGCTCAGTCAGCTATGTGAGATGCTGAAACAGGGGAAGAGGACGCCAGAGGGCAGCATCCTAAAGATGAGAGACTTCGCATCAATGTTGCTACTGGATATTGCAGAGTTGGAGGGCAGAGTTGAAGAACTCAAGACCGAGAACGAGAGACTGCGGAAGGAGGAGAAGAGGAAGTGGGTGGAAGAGGCTGTGCAAGTGCAGCGTCCCACCTTTGCGCAGATGGCTGCAGCGGGGACATCCAAGGCATCCGTCGTGGGATCAGGGAAGAGGATCGCTCCGGCCCAGAGAATAGAGAAGGACCAGACTAACAGGGGGGCAAAGTTGTTCATCACATCAAGTAAGGGTGAGGAAACTAGTGTTATACAAAATTTGATCATGGGGACAATAAACCCAGCTAAGGAGAGGATTCACATTCGGTCCATCCGGCCAGCCGGTTGTAGTGGAAACAAAGGACGGGACTGACCTAGACAAAATAAAAGAAAAGGTGAAGGGCATCGAATCACTAAAGTGTGAGGAGCCCAGACGAAGGAGACCGATGGTTACAGTGTACGACGTACCTGTGGACATGAAAGAGGACGAGTTAAAGGAGGTTGTGTACTTGCAGAACCTAGAGGGCCGGATCACTAAGGCGGAATTTATGGCAGGGTTCGAACCCCGTTTCAGGACAGGGAAAAGAGGGAGGAGGGTAACAGACCATGTGGTGGAGGTCTCCCCTAAGATAAGGCAGATGCTGGTGGGGGAGCGAGTTTATCTCCGGTTCACCAGTGTCTCAGTTAAGACTTCCTGGTGGTTACGAGGTGCAACCGGAGTATGGACCTCGGCCACAGGATTAAATACTGTCCTAAGAAGGAATCAGTTTGTGGCAGTTGTGGCCAGGCCGGCCATGAGAGGAAAGACTGCAAAGAAAAAGTAGGGAAGTGCATTCCGTGCCACAATAGGGGGAAGGACAAATGTAAAGCACCAAATAGTAGGGAGTGCATGACTTACCAACTTCTGCTGGACAGACAGATTAAAGACACCGACTATGGACAGTGATATCAAGGACTTGGTTAGAGTACTAACAAAAATACTGGGACGGCTAGAAGGGGGAGACAAGGACAGGGATGGACCGAGATCCGGGAGTAGAGACGGAAAGGCTCGAGGGGGCAGGAATTGTCCCTCGAGAAGGAGGAGGAACCTAGCGAGAGCGGAGAGTTTTAGAGGGAGGAGAACGATAGCCGAGGCGATGGCAATAAATCCGAATAGGAGTGGTAGTGGTCAGAAGAGGAAGGCGGGAAAATAAAGGAGGCAGGAGATGAAGAGTTTTGGGATAATCTGGCGAGGTGTAAGATTCCTCTGCCAACGGTGGATATGGGGGCTCTTGTTAAGAATGGAGTGATGGCGACGGAGGATGTAACGCGATACGTCTGTTCGGTGAGAACATTAATCCATCGTTGGTCATATGGGTTCATGGAGGCACTGTTGGAGTTTCTGACACACGGGGGACCTGTAGAAACGAGGGAGTTTTACAAGGCACAAACAGTTGATAGTTTTATAAAAAGGCTACTTAGGGAGAGGTGTAAGTATAGCTATGGGGCGGATGAATCATACTGTACGGAACTGGGGCTCAGATCACAAGAGTATAGCCAGGTAGCGGCGGAGCGGGGGAAGGAAGTCAAATGCTTAAGAGATTATGAGGTGGTGGCATCTGGGTTGATCGGGATATCGTCAAAGACGGTATTTCGCAAAAGGGGGATCGCAAGAACATGGGGGTACCGGATGAGAAAGGAGTGGTAAGAGAAGGTACTATAATTGGATTGGTGGGACCAAACCTAAGAAGGATGGAAAAAGGTGACAGGCTCTACATGAGCCCTAACCCAAAAGATGACTCTGTGATGAGGTTCATAAGGCAGTACTTCCAAGGGACCGAGGCGAACCCTGAGAGACTAATGCCAGTCAAACAGGGAGAGGGGATATATGTAACTGTATATGAAAAAAGAATCAGAATCGTCCTCGAGATGTTATTTTCGGAGGCTTACAGAATCTCGAAAGAAGTTCAAAGGGGGGTCCACTTGCAGGTGGTGGAGTTTGGCCTAGGAGTATGGCGGGGATCTGAGACTCAGAACGGTGTCTTCTACAGGGTGTTAAGGGAATGTTTGTATGTAGCGTTGGAAAGATATGGCTCGGAAGGGGGCAATATTGCAGTCCTGGAGCTACTATGGATGGAGTGGAGGAGTATTTCAAGGACCATGTAAACATCTTGGAGGGCAAAGGGGTGAAAGTGATCTCAACCAGAAGAGCGCCCTACCTAATACTGGGAAAAGGAGAGCATTATCTGGTGACGACATATGCGTGGGATGGGAACAGCTGGCCGGGGAATGAGTTTTAGGATGGAAGGTTTGGGTCCACCGGAGATTCGGCGGGCGCGTCTTCCACCCTGATATCTCAGGTGCACAACCCGGCGATAAACCCACATGTGTTAAGAAATGTGCGAGTGGTGTGTGAGGATTCCCGCATGGCAATACTGGAAGAGGATGCTATACACACTTTGAAGGGAAGAGAGGAGGATCCCGAGGAGGAGGTGGCCAAAGTCTCCTCAACAACAATAACAGAAGACCTGAACGAAAGGCGAAAGAGATGGAACATCCAACGATGAAGTTTTGGGTGAAGGGACCGGTGGTGATTAACGGGAAGGAGATAAGAACAAAGGGAAGGGGGTAAAAGAGGGAGGTTATTATTATTATTATTGTGGTTTAGAGGCCCATCGACACATCGAGGTCATTAGGGCCTTGAAATATATTTAAAACATAATAAAATCCCGATAGGGGAGAGATATAATCATTCACCACCTGAGACACTCCATAGGAGTGCTCAAATGGGCTCAAAGTACAATTGAGTGAAACACCTGCTAAAAAAAACCACAGGTGTATCACTCTAATATTATTATTATTATTATTATTATTGTGGTTTAAAGGCCCATCGACACATCTAGGTCATTAGGGCCTTGAAATATATTAAAAACATAATAAAATCCCCATAGGGGAAAGAGATAAAACATTCACCATCTGAGACACTCCATAGAAGTGCTCAAATGGACTCTTGGTATAAATTAAGTGATACACCTGCTAAAAAAAACCACAAGTGTATCACTCCAATAAAAAGACAAAACAAACATATGAAAATATAACACGTTAAAAAGACAAAACATGTTAAAATGATAATACGTTAAAAAGACAAAACAACATGTTAAATTGTAATAAAACCGTTAAAAAGATCTCAATATGAGATAATATCCAAAAGAGCCACTTTATAAAAGTGACTCAAATGGCATTAAAAAGATCCGCCTGGCGTATAAAACGGAGTAAACAAATAACTCCATCCGCACTATCGCGTAATAAAAAACGTAAGTCACCTTTAAAATCAAGAGCCAGACGGATAGGGGCTAGTTTGCGACACTCCACCAAAATGTGATGCACACTAAGGGGAGTATCACAAAACTCACACACTGGAGGTGGATCCCCTCTTAGTAAAAAACTATGGGTCAATGAAGTATGCCCGACGCGGAGTCTCGTCACGATGACCTCCTCTCTTCTAGACTTTCGTATAGAAGAGGGCCATCGCGACACACCGTCCCTGATGGACCGCAGCTTGTTCTGAGCAGGGGTCGAGACCCACTGCTCGTGCCAGGTGCGTAAGACTCCACGCCGAACATAACCCTTTAGATCTAAAAACATGACACCCAAACTCGCCTCCGGAGGCATACGTGCTGCCTCCTTGGCTGCCTGGTCCGCCAGTTCATTTCCTGGAAGACCAGCGTGACCAGGAATCCAACAAAAGGCGAGCCGGGTGCTTAATGAATCAATTTTAAAAATTTGTTCGTGAATCATCTGCACGAGAGGATTCCACGAGTAGAGAGTGGACAATGCCAACATAGCACTCATGGAATCCGTGCAGATGAGGACAGAACGGTGACTACTTCGGTAAACAAAACACAAAGATTTAAAAATGGCATATAATTCAGCTGTAAAAACACTGGTTTCATTAGGTAAACCAAATTTAAAATTGGATCCTTCCACAACAAAAGCACATCCCACGGAGACTCCAGATTTAGAGCCATCAGTGTAGATGCGCTCAAATCCGTGAAAGCGAGTGGAGAGGAGCTCATTAAAAGTCCTCTCATATACAAAGTTTGGGGTGGTCGCTTTAGGGAACTTGGCAAGATCAAAATGGCATTTCGGAGGGCGTATTTTCCAGGGAGAAACTCGACCTGGTGATGTGGGGATAGCCTTTGGCAGGACTATCCCACACGTGTCGAAAACCGATAGTCCCGGTTCCCAACCGGCCTTGTACTACGCCATTTAGTTTCATACAAGACACGGTTAGGGGGATGAAATACAGGGCGGTAAGCAACATTATTTGGCATGCAATGCAGTTTCGACACGTAAGATGCCAAGAGGTAAGACCGCCGGTAAGAAAGAGGGGGCTCACCGGCGTCAGCACAGATGCTGACGACTGGACTGGTACGAAAAGCACCAGTAGCCAGTCGAATGCCAGCATGGTGGACGCTATCGAGCATTTTTAACGCCGAGGGTCTAGCGGAACCATATACAAAACTGCCGTAATCAAGTTTTGATCTCACCAAGGCTCTATAGAGACGCATCAAGGTTTCCCTATCAGCACCCCAAGAGCGACCACTCACAACTTTAAGTAAATTCAAAGCTTTAATACACCTCGCTTTCAGGTCTTTGATGTGGGGGATCCAAGTTAGTTTAAAATCGAATAAAAGTCCCAGGAACCTTACGGTCTCGGAGACAGGTAAAACAACGTTGTTCATTAAAATATTGGGAGCTGGCTGTATTCCGCGTAATCTATGGAAGTGGACGACCGTCGTTTTGGCTGCAGAGAAGCGAAAGCCATTACGCGATGCCCACGAACAAAGATTGTTAACACTCAGTTGTATCTGTCGTTCAGCCCTGTGGAGACTTGATGAACTGCAATAAATTGCGTAGTCATCCACAAAGAGGCATGAACGAACAGGTGAGCGCACGTTGTCCACAATACTATTTATCGCGATAGCGAACAACGTACAGCTCAGAATACTACCCTGAGGCACCCCATTTTCTTGAATAAAATCCTCGGATAAGGTGTTATTTAACCTTACCCGGAAGTGTCTATCCGACATAAAATTAGATATAAAAGAAGGAAGGTTTCCTCGAAACCCCCAATTAAAAAGTGTTTTCAAAATGCCGTACCGCCAGGTGGTGTCGTACGCTTTCTCCAGATCGAAGAAGACAGCCAGAAGATGCTGCTTATGGAGAAAAGCGTCACGAATAGCCGTCTCTAGACGGACAAGGTGATCCACCGTGGATCGGTTACGGCGAAAACCACATTGAATATTAGATAGCAGATTGCGGGATTCTAAATACTATATAAGTCGCTTATTAATTATTTTTTCCAATATTTTACACAAACAACTAGTTAAAGCTATCGGTCTATAGCTAGTTGGCTCTAATTTATCTTTGCCACTTTTATATATAGGTATAACGGTTGCTTGCCTCCATAGTGAGGGGAACTGCTGAGATTCCCAAACACTATTATAGAGGTCTAAAAGAAGTGCCTGTCCGGCAGGGGGCAGCTGACGCAACATCTCATAATGAATGTCGTCTGGACCAGAGGCTGTGCTGCCGGCCAGGGACAGGGCATAGGTCAGTTCATATTTGGTAAAGGGGAGTTATAATCCTCCCCCCGACTTCGACCAAAATCAATAGCATGGCGCTCGATGTTCCGCTTATAAACTGCGAACTCGTTTGTGTAGCTCGCAGTGCTAGAAATAGCGGCGAACATCGAGTCCAATACATTAACGACCTCCTCAGGGGAGGAGACACGTGAACCGTTAGACATGAGGGCAGGTATATTGTTATTGGAATTGATGCTATTACGTAATTTATGTATATTATCCCAAACCTTAGTTGTGGGGGTGGATATTGTAAGGGTTGAAATAAATTTTCTCCAAGACTCTCTTCTGCTTTCACGAAGTATACGGCGAGCTCGAGCACGTAGAATCCGGAATGACTCCAGGTTCTCCAAAGTAGGACGTCGGTGAAAAAGACGTAGGGCCCTTCGACGGTCAGAAATAGCCAACCGACACTCCTCGCTCCACCAGGGAACGGGACGGTGGCGCGGATTTGGCGAGGATTTAGGGATGGAGGCCCTTGCCGCCGCGATGACCGTCGAAGTAAAATACTCAGTCTTAACATCGACGTCCGGAGAAGGGGATTCGTGGAAAACGGCGAGCTCGCGGAATTTATCCCAGTCGGCACGTTTAATCACCCATTGGGGAACTCGTTCTGTACTTGGGCAATCTTGGAGTGGGGAAAGCAGTATAGGGAAGTGATCGCTTCCACATAGGTCCGTATGGACATCCCAAAGGAAGATGGCAGCGATACCTGGGCTACATAGTTAGGTCGATGGCAGAGGATACACCATTAAAAGTGGAGAAGTATGTCTGGGTCCCGGTGTTCATTAGCACCAGGTTTCCCGAGACAAGAATATCCTCTACCATCCTCCCGCGGGCATCTGTAAAATTAGATCCCACACCAGGTTATGCGCATTAAAGTCCCCCAAGATGATATAGGGGCGGGAAGTTGCATAAAGAGGGCCTCTAAGCTCCTCTTCGAAATACGTTCACCTGGCGGGAGGTATATGCAGCATACTGTCATCTCCAAAGCAAGGGAGACTCGGACAGCGATAACTTGGAGATCGGAAACGATGTTATTATTATTATTATTATTATTGTTTAACGGCCCATCGACACATCTAGGTCATTAGGGCCTTGAAATATATTAAAAACATAATAAGATCCCCATAGGGGAAAGAGATAAAACATTCACCATTTGAGACACTCCATAGGAGTGCTCAATTGGACTCTTGGTATAAATTAAGTGATACACCTGCTAAAAAAAACCACAAGTGTATCACTCCAATAAAAAGACAAAACAAACATATTAAAATATAACACGTTAAAAAGACAAAACATGTTAAAATGATAATGCGTTAAAAAGACAAAACAACATGTTAAATTGTAATAAAACCGTTAAAAAGATCTCAATATGAGATAATATCCAAAAGAGCCACTTTATAAAAGTGACTCAAATGGCATTAAAAAGATCCGCCTGGCGTGTAAAACGGAGTAAACAAATAACTCCATCCGCACTATCGCGTAATAAAAAACGTAAGTCACCTTTAAAATCAAGAGCCAGACGGATAGGGGCTAGTTTGCGACACTCCACCAAAATGTGATGCACACTAAGGGGAGTATCACAAAACTCACACACTGGAGGTGGATCCCCTCTTAGTAAAAAACTATGGGTCAATTAAGTATGCCCGACGCGGAGTCTCGTCACGATGACCTCCTCTCTTCTAGACTTTCGTATAGAAGAGGGCCATCGCGACACACCGTCCCTGATGGACCGCAGCTTGTTCTGAGCAGGGGTCGAGACCCACTGCTCGTGCCAGGTGCGTAAGACTCCACGCCGAACATAACCCTTTAGATCTAAAAACATGACACCCAGACTCGCCTCCGGAGGCATACGTGCTGCCTCCTTGGCTGCCTGGTCCGCCAGTTCATTTCCTGGAAGACCAGCGTGACCAGGAATCCAGCAAAAGGCGAGCCGGGTGCTTAATGAATCAATTTTAAAAATTTGTTCGTGAATCATCTGCACGAGAGGATTCCACGAGTAGAGAGTGGACAATGCCAACATAGCACTCATGGAATCCGTGCAGATGAGGACAGAACGGTGACTACTTCGGTAAACAAAACACAAAGATTTAAAAATGGCATATAATTCAGCTGTAAAAACACTGGTTTCATTAGGTAAACCAAATTTAAAATTGGATCCTTCCACAACAAAAGCACATCCCACGGAGACTCCAGATTTAGAGCCATCAGTGTAGATGCGCTCAAATCCGTGAAAGCGAGTGGAGAGGAGCTCATTAAAAGTCCTCTCATATACAAAGTTTGGGGTGGTCGCTTTAGGGAACTTGGCAAGATCAAAATGGCATTTCGGAGGGCGTATTTTCCAGGGAGAAACTCGACCTGGTGATGTGGGGATAGCCTTTGGCAGGACTATCCCACACGTGTCGAAAACCGATAGTCCCGGTTCCCAACCGGCCTTGTACTACGCCATTTAGTTTCATACAAGACACGGTTAGGGGGATGAAATACAGGGCGGTAAGCAACATTATTTGGCATGCAATGCAGTTTCGACACGTAAGATGCCAAGAGGTAAGACCGCCGGTAAGAAAGAGGGGGCTCACCGGCGTCAGCACAGATGCTGACGACTGGACTGGTACGAAAAGCACCAGTAGCCAGTCGAATGCCAGCATGGTGGACGCTATCGAGCATTTTTAACGCCGAGGGTCTAGCGGAACCATATACAAAACTGCCGTAATCAAGTTTTGATCTCACCAAGGCTCTATAGAGACGCATCAAGGTTTCCCTATCAGCACCCCAAGAGCGACCACTCACAACTTTAAGTAAATTCAAAGCTTTAATACACCTCGCTTTCAGGTCTTTGATGTGGGGGATCCAAGTTAGTTTAAAATCGAATAAAAGTCCCAGGAACCTTACGGTCTCGGAGACAGGTAAAACAACGTTGTTCATTAAAATATTGGGGGCTGGCTGTATTCCACGTAATCTATGGAAGTGGACGACAGTCGTCTTGGCCGCAGAGAAACGAAAGCCATTACGAGATGCCCACAACCATAGATTGTTTACAGCGAGTTTATTATTATTATTATTATTATTATTGTGGTTTAAAGGCCCATCGACACATCTAGGTCATTAGGGCCTTGAAAAATATTAAAAACATTATAAAATCCCCATAGGGGAAATAGATAAAACATTCACCATCTGAGACACTCCATAGGAGTGCTCAAATGGATTCTTGGTATAAATTAAGTGATACACCTGCTAAAAAAAAACCACAAGTGTATCACTCCAATAAAAAGACAAAACAAACATATTAAAATATAACACGTTAAAAAGACAAAACATGTTAAAATGATAATACGTTAAAAAGACAAAACAACATGTTAAATTGTAATAAAACTGTTAAAAAGATCTCAATATGAGATATTATCCAAAAGAGCCACTTTATAAAAGTGACTCAAATGGCATTAAAAAGATCCGCCTGGCGTATAAAACGGAGTAAACAAATAACTCCATCCGCACTATCGCGTAATAAAAAACGTAAGTCACCTTTAAAATCAAGAGCCAGACGGATAGGGGCTAGTTTGCGACACTCCACCAAAATGTGATGCACACTAAGGGGAGTATCACAAAACTCACACACTGGAGGTGGATCCCCTCTTAGTAAAAAACTATGGGTCAATGCAGTATGCCCGACGCGGAGTCTCGTCACGATGACCTCCTCTCTTCTAGACTTTCGTATAGAAGAGGGCCACCGCGACACACCGTCCCTGATGGACCGCAGCTTGTTCTGAGCAGGGGTCGAGACCCACTGCTCGTGCCAGGTGCGTAAGACTCCACGCCGAACATAACCCTTTAGATCTAAAAACATGACACCCAAACTCGCCTCCGGAGGCATACGTGCTGCCTCCTTGGCTGCCTGGTCCGCCAGTTCATTTCCTGGAAGACCAGCGTGACCAGGAATCCAGCAAAAGGCGAGCCGGGTGCTTAATGAATCAATTTTTAAAATTTGTTCGTGAATCATCTGCACGAGAGGATTCCACGAGTAGAGAGTGGACAATGCCAACATAGCACTCATGGAATCCGTGCAGATGAGGACAGAACGGTGACTACTTCGGTAAACAAAACACAAAGATTTAAAAATGGCATATAATTCAGCTGTAAAAACACTGGTTTCATTAGGTAAACCAAATTTAAAATTGGATCCTTCCACAACAAAAGCACATCCCACGGAGACTCCAGATTTAGAGCCATCAGTGTAGATGCGCTCAAATCCGTGAAAGCGAGTGGAGAGGAGCTCATTAAAAGTCCTCTCATATACAAAGTTTGGGGTGGTCGCTTTAGGGAACTTGGCAAGATCAAAATGGCATTTCGGAGGGCGTATTTTCCAGGGAGTAACTCGACCTGGTGATGTGGGGATAGCCTTTGGCAGGACTATCCCACACGTGTCGAAAACAGATAGCATCCGGATCCCAACCGGCCTTGTACTACGCCATTTAGTTTCATACAAGACACGGTTAGGGGATGAAATACAGGGCGGTAAGCAACATTATTTGGCATGCAATGCAGTTTCGACACGTAAGATGCCAGGAGGTAAGACCGCCGGTAAGAAAGAGGGGGCTCACCGGCGTCAGCACAGATGCTGACGACTGGACTGGTACGAAAAGCACCAGTAGCCAGTCGAATGCCAGCATGGTGGACGCTATCGAGCATCTTTAACGCCGAGGGTCTAGCGGAACCATATACAAAACTGCCGTAATCAAGTTTTGATCTCACCAAGGCTCTATAGAGACGCATCAAGGTTTCCCTATCAGCACCCCAAGAGCGACCACTCACAACTTTAAGTAAATTCAAAGCTTTAATACACCTCGCTTTCAGGTCTTTGATGTGGGGGATCCAAGTTAGTTTAAAATCGAATAAAAGTCCCAGGAACCTTACGGTCTCGGAGACAGGTAAAACAACGTTGTTCATTAAAATATTGGGGGCTGGCTGTATTCCACGTAATCTATGGAAGTGGACGACAGTCGTCTTGGCCGCAGAGAAACGAAAGCCATTACGAGATGCCCACAACCATAGATTGTTTACAGCGAGTTGTATCTGTCGTTCAGCCCTGTGGAGACTTGATGAACTGCAATAAATTGCGTAGTCATCCACAAAAAGACATGAACGGACAGGTACGTGCACGTTGTCCACGATGCTATTTATCGCGATAGCGAATAACGTAGTGCTTAAAATACTACCCTGAGGCACCCCATTTTCTTGAATAAAATCATCGGATAAGGTGTTGTTTAACCTTACCCGGAAGTGTCTATCAGACATAAAATTAGATATAAAAATAGGGAGGTTCCCCAGGAACCCCCAATTAAACATGGTTTTTAAAATGCCGTACCGCCAGGTGGTGTCGTAAGCCTTCTCCAAATCAAAAAAGACAGCCAAGAGGTGCTGTTTATGGAGGAAAGCGTCACGAGCTGCTGTCTCAAGGCGAACAAGGTGATCCACCGTGGATCGGTTACGGCGAAAGCCACATTGCATATTGGATAGTAGATTGCGGGATTCTAGATACCATATAAATCTTTTATTGATCATTTTCTCTAATATTTTGCATACACAACTAGTTAAGGCTATCGGTCTATAACTAGTTGGCTCTAATTTATCTTTGCCACTTTTATATATTGGGATAACGGTTGCTTGCCTCCACAGTGTTGGGAATTGACGAGATTCCCAAACACAATTGTAGAGGTCTAAGAGGAACGCCCGTCCAGCAGGGGACAGTTGGCGCAACATTTCGTAATGGATATCGTCAGGGCCAGAAGTCGTATTGCCCGCCTGGGACAGGGCATAGGTAAGTTCCTCTTTAGTAAAGGGGGAGTTATAATCCTCCCCCGACTTTGGCCAAAATCAATAGTAAGGCGCTCGATGCTGCGCTTATGCACCACGAACTCGTTAGAGTAGCTCGCAGTGCTAGAAATAGCGGCGAACATCGAGCCCAATACATTGGCGACCTCCATAGGGGAGGAGATTAGTGAACCGTTAGACATGAGTGCGGGTATATTATAAATGGTATTTTTGCTACTACGTACTTTACGAATGTGATCCCAAACCTTGGTTGTGGGAGTGGAAATAGTAATGGTAGAAATAAACTGTCTCCAAGACTCTTCTGCTTTCTCGAATAATAAGGCGAGCTCTAGCACGTAGAATCCGGAATGACTCCAGATTCTCCGAAGTAGGACGTCGATTGAAGATACGCAGGGCTCTTCGGCGGTTAGAAATAGCAAGTCGGCACTCCTCGTTCCACCAGGGAACAGGACGGTGGCGCGGGTTTGGCGAGGATTTAGGGATGGATGCCCTCGCCGCCGCTATGACCGTCGAAGTGAATTGCCCAGCCTTTACATCGACGTCGGGAGAATGGGGTTCGTCGAATACGGCGAGCTCGCGGAATTTATCCCAGTTAGCACGTTTAAGAACCCATTGGGGTAACCGTGCTGTACTGGGAGGATCTTGGATTTTTGAAAGCAGAATGGGAAAGTGATCGCTGCCACATAGGTCCGAGTGAACCTCCCAAAGGTAGTGAGCAGCAATCCCGGGGCTACATAGGGCTAGGTCGATGGCAGAGGATACACCATTAAAGGTGGAGAAGTGTGTCTGGGTCCCGGTGTTCATTAACACCAGGTTTCCCGAGACAAGAATATCCTCTACCATCCTCCCGCGGGCGTCTGTAAAATTAGACCCCCACACCAGGTTATGCGCGTTAAAGTCCCCCAAGATGATATAGGGGGCGGGAAGTTGTATAAAGAGGGCCTCTAGTGTCCTCTTGGAAACACGTTCACCTGGCGGGAGGTAGATGCAGCATACGGTTACCTCCATAGGAAGGGAGACTCTGACAGCAATCACTTGGAGATCAGAAACAATATTAATATTCTTATGATATATAGTACTTCGTGCGAATATAGCCACACCTCCGCTAGCCCGATCAAAGAAAGGCTTGTCGGTACGATACACATCGTACCCACGAAGCATCGGGTTGTCAGTTGGGCGGAAGTGGGTCTCCTGCAAGCACAAGATGGAAGGATGCAGGGAAGAAATTATTAGTTTGATTTCCTCTACACGAGCATAGAAACCCCTACAATTCCATTGTAGTAGCGACATAAGTTATTAGTATGAAATTTAATTATCCTCGCAATCCATTTCAGTATCCTTTAAGAATAAAAATTTGTTGAGGCCCTTTTTAGGCCCTCTTGCCTTTCCCAGTCTCTCCTGTACCTCTCGCTTCAGGAGAGGCTTCGGCTTATTTTGGAGAGACTGGGTAGTCTGATCCTTGTTCGAAGGCTTTAAGGCCTTCGACGCTTTTTTAATAAAAAATTTTTCGGCGGTCTCTCGCTGGTCCTTCTTCAAGGCACCAGTGGGACTCGCCTTAGCGGCCTCAACTGTTCCGCAACTCGTCCCCACCTCCGGAAGCCCAGAGGTGGATGTGAGAGGCTCAACAACGGCCGCCCTTGTTTTAATGCCCCGAGGCGGGTTCAAAGGGACAGCGGTGTGTAGCGGACCTGGAGAGGCTGATCGGCTCCATCGTGAGGTCCAAGAGGGTCGTCACTGTGGGACAGGCAGAGACCCTGCAGTCCAGCCTGGCGGAGATCGGAGGATGCTTGGAGTCCCTCGCCGAGGAGGTGGCCTTCTTGAAGGGTCGCCTCAGGGGAAGAGAGGAGATGAGGGAAGAGGTAATGGGGTTGTTGAAGGACTGTGTGGGGGGTTTGATTGCTGATTCTATGACTGTTAGGAGGAGTGAAGAGCAGATGGAGGTCACCGGTGGGAGTTACGCCGCGAAGGCTGCGGGAGGGCGAGGACCAACGCAGCCTAAGCCCCAGAGGACTCCCAAGTTGACGGGGAAGACAGGGAGGATAACCGAGAGACCTAAGGCCATCCTCCTCTTTCCGGAGGATAAGGAGTCCAAGCAGACGAGTCAGCAGACCAAGGAGAAGTTGCTGAGCTCTGTCAACCCCGGCGCTGCGGGCATCAAGGTCCGCAACGTGAGGAAGATTGGAAAAGGCGGGGTCTTGGTGGAGACCAAGGACGAGCGTTCCAGGGCTGTGCTAGAGGAGCAGGTAAAAGGTAAGGGCTGGAGGGTCGAGAATCCTAAGGTGGGTAACCCGAAGGTTCTGATATATGATGTGCCTAGGGACCTGACGGAGGAGGAAGTGAGGGAAGCGATCCGGGCGCAGAACTTCGATGGCGAGATGACTAAGGAGGAGTTCGACAAGGGATTCGGCAAGCACTTCAAGGTTGGCCGAAAGGACACAGCAGACAACCACTGGGTCCTGGAGTGTGCGCCGGGGATCAGGAACAGGCTCAGGAGCGCCAACGGAGTCTACATCCAGTGGAGCTTCTGCAGACTGAAGGACTACAACTCGGTCTCCCGGTGCTACAAGTGCCAGAGCTTCGGCCACATCGCCAAGTTCTGCAGGTCTCCGAGGGAGGTCTGCTCGCACTGCGCCGGCGAACATCCCAGAGCAGCCTGCCCCAGGAAGGATGCACCGCCGAAGTGCTCGAACTGCATGAGGTTTGGTAAACCTCATGCACATGCGGTAAGTGACCGTGACTGCCCTGCTTATGCGAGGGCAGTGCAGAATGGGATAAACCGAACCAATTATGTTTAAATGTTCGCAGCTCAACGCTCAGCGGTCCATACTGGTCACCGATGAGATGAGGAGGACCATCGTGGAGGAGGGGATAGATCTTCTGGCTCTGCAGGAGCCCTATTCCCGGAACGGTGTTGTTCCAAGCTGGGGAGGGGGTAGGATGGTCTACGCGAGGACGGTAAACCAGGTTTGGAGTGCGATCTATATCGCACGGGCTGAGTACGATGTACTGTTTTTAGCCCATCTCTCTAATGAGTGCTGTACCTGTGCCCAGGTAAGTGGCAGGGGTTGGGTGTGTGTTTTTGTGTCTTGTTATTTCAGGCACAGAGATCCCATCGAGCCGCACATCGGCCATCTCCGGCGTGTGCTGCAGACGCTTAGAGGGAGGAGAGTCATCGTCATGGCGGACGCCAACGCCAAGTCGGTGCTCTGGTACAGCGGAGCTACGGACGAGCGAGGTGCGGTGCTGGAGGCCTTCGTAGCGGAGGAGGACCTCATAGTCGCCAATGAGCCGGCGGAGTTGACGACCTACGACGGCGCAGTTGGTAGGGGCACCAACATCGACGTGACCTTCGCGACGAGGGGGGTGGGGAGACTAATAAGGAATTGGAGTGTTTCAGAAGGCAGCAGCAGCGATCACAACCTCATCACCTTTGAGTTGGGGGACGCTCGGAGAGAAGATCCTGCACTGGTCGGCCCTAGGACAAGATACTGTGTGGCCCGCGCTGACTGGAGGAGGTATCAGCGAGAACTCAGGGCAGAGATGGAGGGGATCGAGGCCATCAACGACATCGATGGAAGGGCGAGGGCCCTGACGCAGGCCATGAGATCAGCCTGCGATCGCTCGATCCCGAGGGTAAAGAGGATGGAGAAGAGGGCCGCCTGGTGGACTCCGGAGCTGCTGAGGAAGAAGAAGGAGGTGGCTCGGGCCAGGAGGAGGAGGAGACTGGATGAGGAGGCCGGACGGGAATACGCCAGAGCAAGGAACGATTACGTCTGGATGGTGAGGCGAGCCAAGGATGCAAGCTGGAGAGGGTTCGTCTCCAGCACAGGTAACCGGGACCCGTGGGGCTTGGTCTACAAGCTTACCATGGGTAAGGCACGACAGGCGCAGGTCGTGGCTGGGCTTAGGGTGGATGGTCTTGTTACAGATGATGTTGCAGAGACTGCGAGGGCGGTGCTGAGGGTCATCGTCCCCGATGATGACCCTGCCATGGACACCGGCTGGCATAGGACTCTGAGAGCGGAGGCTACGGAGGACTACGACGGAGTGGATGTCCCTCTCTTTAATAGGGAGGAGCTACACGACGCGGTCCGAAGTTGCCGTAACAAGAAGGCCCCTGGTTTGGATCTCCTGACGGCGGAGATGGTGAAGAAGTCCTGGATCTGTGTTTCTGATTATCTGCTGGTTATTGCCAACCAGATGCTGCTGGAGGGCCGTTTCCCCGACCCGTGGAAGGCAGGAGAGCTGAGGATCCTCTTGAAGTCACCGGACCGGGACCCGACGGACCCCAAGTCTTATCGGCCGTTGACTTTGCTCAACGTGCTCGGTAAGGTGATGGAGAAGCTTCTCGCTCTGAGACTCTGGGACTACATACAGGTAAATGATGTGCTTGATGATCGACAGTATGGGTTTCGTCCCGGAAGAAGCACTGTGGACGCTCTGGAGAGGGTACTTCGAGACATCTCTGAGAGTGACTGTCGATACGTTCTCGCCATCTATTTGGACATCTCGGGCGCCTTCGACAGCGCCTGGTGGCCGGCGATCTTGGAGAAGCTGAGAAGAACGAGATGTCCCAGGAATCTGTATGAGGTGGTAAGGGATTATTTTAGGAATCGGACGACTGGTCTGTATCTGGAGCAGACGGAGTCGGTGAAGGTCCTGACCCAGGGCTGCCCTCAGGGGTCGGTGCTGGGTCCGGCCTTGTGGTTACTAATATTCGATGACTTCTTGAGATTGCAGTTTAGAGATGGTGTTAGCAGCTACGCCTATGCAGACGACGGCCTGCTACTCGTCAGAGGTAACACCAGGATTGAGTTGGAAGCGAAAGCGGATCATGCGGTGAGGACGGTGTTCGAGTGGGGAGTGAAGGCTCGGCTCACCTTCTCGAGGGCGAAGACGAAGATGACCTTGCTCAAGGGGAGACACTCAGCGATGAGGCATCCTACGGTGCACATGGACGGCGCGCACATAGGATATGTTAGGGTAAACAGGTATCTGGGTGTCTTGTTAGATGAGGGTTTGCTTTTTAATGATCATTTCAGGATGGTCGCGGGAGTGGCGAAGGCGGCGTTTGGGAGATTCATCCGAGTCTCAAGGACCTCCTGGGGACTGGACTTTGATACACTACGGAAGATGTACAAGGCCCTAGTGGAGTCGGTGCTGACCTACGGATGTGTGGTGTGGCAGCATCGTATGGAGGTCGGCAGCAGCGAGCTCATCCTTCGACGTGCACAGAGGTTTGCTCTACTTGCGGTGACTAAGGGTTATAGTACTGTCTCTTACGATGCCTTGCCCGTTGTTGCAGGAGTGCTGCCGATAGACCTGCTCGTTAGAGAGAGGGCCAGATTCTACTGGGCAAAGAAGAATGGCCTGGACCTGGAAGAAGAGAGGAGGAACGCGCGGCGAGACTCGCTTGCCACCTGGCAGGCGAGGTGGGACAGGTCCACGAAAGGCAGGGAGACTTATCTTTTTTGGCCATCTGTGCAGGCTAGGATGGAGAGTGGCTGGGTCGGGACCAACCACTATGCTACGCAGATACTCACCGGACATGGGAACTTCAATGCGAAGCTTCACGGCTTCGCCCTGAAGGAGAACCCGGACTGCGAGGCCTGTGGCGCCTACGAGGATGCTGGGCACGTGCTGCTGTCCTGCGAGCGGTTCGAAGGGGAGAGAAGAGTACTTAGGTTGGAGGTTGGGGAGCCGCTTAGGAGGACGGAGATGGTGGGAGACCCCAGAAGCTATGCGTGCTTCCTGAGGTTTGCTGCAGCGGTAGGAAAGAAGAAAGAACGTCGAGGTAACGTAGTTAGGTAATAATGTTCTATTTTAGAGATAACTAATCATGCCTTTTTTCCACAGGTTAGAATTAAGTGCGATCGAGTGCGATTTGCGATGGAGGGGGGCTCTTTACTGGGGGTTAGGTTCAGAGTAGGTCAGGACCTGGGGCTTGACTTGCTCTTGTTTGAGGATTCCAGTTAGGGCTTCTTTTTCAAAATTTAAATTGCAATTTTAGAATTGCTTGCACACTCTTTGGCTTTAAATTCATTGTAAGGAGGCGGTCCTTTAGAAGGGCCGGGGTGGGTACCTCCACGAGGTCCCCGCTGGGCAACGTAGGGTAAAGACTTAGAGTCGATCCCTACGGCTGAATCCCACCTCCCCCACGTGGCGAACACCAGCTGCAGGGGGTCCTCCCACTCTCGGATACGGGTGAATGCGTATACGAGGGGTTTTCCCGGGCTCGTTGAAGCGTCACTTGCCTCTTGAAGCTGTGGTTGCGCTGCGAAAAGTCTCTGACTTGTGTGCGGCGTTGCGGAAAGAGGTCCCAATTGGGCGATAGAGGGAGTCCTTTCTGCCCCGAGGCGGGCCCGGGGGGGTTTCCCGAGGCGGGCTCGGGGGTGTTCCCCGAGGTGGGCTCGGGGGAGTTCCTCGAGGAGGTCTCCTCGGGGGTATAGGTGGGGGAGACGATCGTTGTGGCGGTTTGGCCTCCTTTAAAAATGTAGGCGCCACAGAAGTTGGCGCGGAATCAACATAAATGTCTCGAGAAGAGACCAATGGCACTGGTCGCGTTGGCTCGTTAGCAATATTAACTGCGCAATGGCAGTTGGGACAGTTTATATTTTGACTGACAATCCGGCTATATGAAGTTTGAAATACCGGAGCTTGACTTGATACGTATTCCTTGCGTGCCTGGGCATATGAGATCTTCTTTTCAGATTGTATCTCCAGGACTTTCTTCTCTACCTTCCATTTTGGACAGGCCCGAGACCAGGCGGAATGCGGACCCTTGCAGTTGACGCAGTATTTAGGAGACTCGCATGGTGTTTCGTGAGCCTCCTGTCCACAATCCGCACAGGTTGGCTTACCACGGCATCGCAGCTTCGTATGCCCAAATTCCTGGCACTGAAAACAGCGCCGAGGGTTAGGGACATACGGCCGGACCCTGAGCACGTGGAAGCCTGCTCGGACCTCCTTCGGAAGGGTAGGAGTCGCAAATGTGAGGATATACGTATCCGTCTTCTTTTCTTGTCCGTTTCTTTTTGGTAATGATACGGTAGACCTCGGTGACATGCTGAGGGGAAAGCTCCTCACAGATATCCTCAATGCCTACGCAGTCGAGGTCATAACAAGTGACCACTCCCTTGCAAACATTGAGGAACCTGTGAGGTTCCACCTTCACCGGTATATGAGTCGTATTGCTCAACGGTATTTCGGAGATGGCCATTATATTTGAAGACTGTGTGTCAGTCGTGGTCTGAATCATGATGGTGCCATCACGCAGTTTCCTTATTGAGACTTCCGATTTCGCTGCTCCATTTATCACTCTTTCGAGGATAAATGGGCTGACACGTTTCAGATCTTCACTTTCATCCACTCGAGACATCACCAGGAAGCGGGGCTGGGGCCTCACCACTTCCTGGCTTTTCATCAAAACAGGGCTGGACGGCCTTACCCGTTTCCGCCTCTTATCATTAATACGGCCCTGTGAGGGGCCGGGCAGTGAGATGCCAGCGGAACTTGGCAGTACGGTGCCAGCGGACAGTAAGGTGTCAGCTGTGACAATTAACTCATTCATGAGTGGGAGGACAACCTGCAAAAGTACTCGGATCGTAGACCCAGGTTGATCCCAGTTGGTTCTACCACATAGGGCCCTGTTAACTCTTCCGACGAGAGGCTCCATACGACGCTAGACATGACAACCTTCATATGGAGCATCGCCGGAGGAGAGGTCACCGCAGCAAGTGTATGCAGGAAAGTGCTAATTTTACGTCCGGGACCCTCATGAACGCAACCGGTCTTTTCTCAAGGTAGGGTACCCGGTTGTCATCCCTAAGGCCCTTCTACCAAGATATTACAACCGGCGCACTTTCATTCGGGAGCTCAAGGCAGTGGTATCCAATAATAAACAGAGAAGAGCCGGGTTAGTTGCCAAGGTCGTCAACGGAAAGGCCAAAGGCCTCTGTGCAGGATGAACGGTGGGGGAAAGGAAGAAAAGGGGTAAGGATAGATAAAGCGAAGGGGGAAGAGTGAAAAAAAGTGGAAAGTGAAGGAAGAAGAAAATGATGTGAAAGGAAAGATATAGGATAGGTTTGTCCCACACGAGGTACGTCCTGCACAGAAGCCTCCCCTTTTAGTCGCTTCTTACGACAAGCAGGGGTTACTGCGGGACTATTCTAAACCCCGTCCCGCAGGGGGGGAGCTGAAGAAAGGAAACGATGATAATATTTTTGTGATATATATTGCTTCGTGCGAATATAGCCACACCTCCGCTAGCCCGATCAAAGAAAGGCTTGTCGGTACGATAGACATCGTACCCACGAAGCATCGGTTGTCATTTGGGCGGAAGTGGGTCTCCTGCAAACACAAGATGGAAGGATGCAGGGAAGAAATTTGTTGTTTAATTTCCTCTACACGAGCATAGAAACCCCTACAATTCCATTGTAGTAGCGACATAAGTTATTAGTATAAAATTTAGTTATCCTCGCAATCCATGACACTATCTCTTAAAATTAAAAATTGGTTGAGGGCCTTTTTTGGTCCTCTTGCCTTTCCCAGTCTCTCCTGGACCTCCCGCTTTAGGAGAGGCTTCGGTTTACTTTGGAGAGACTGGGTAGTCGGATCCTTGCGCGAAGGCTTTGTTAAGGCCTTCGACGCTTTTTTACTATTATTCTTTTCAGCGGTCTTTCCCTGGTCCTTCTTCAAGGCACTAGTGGGACTCGCCTTTACGGCCTCACCTGTTTCGCCACTCATCCCGGCCTCTGGAGGCCCAGAGGCGAGAGTGAGCGACTCAACAGTGGCCGCATGCAATTTATTTCCCCGAGGAGGGCCCGGGGAGCTCCCCGAGGGGGGCTCGGGGGAGTTCCCCGAGAAGGGCTCGGGGGAGTCCCCCGAGGGGGTCTCCTCGGCGGTACAGGTGGTGGAGGCGACTGTTGTGAGGGTGTCGCCACCTGTCCTATATTTCGCATCACCATAGTTGATGCTGGTTTTTTTGTTGAGTCTCGAATAGAGACGAGTGGCACAGGTCGTGTAGAAGTCTTTGCAATATTAACTGCGCAGTGGCAGTTAGGGCAATTTATATTTTGGCTAACAATTTGGCTGTAGGAACTTTGAAATACCGGAGCTTGTAGTGCAGTATACTCTTTGCGTGCCTGGGCATAAGGGATCTTCTTTTCTGTTTGGATCTCCAGGACTTTTTTCTCTACTTTCCAATTCGGACAGGACCGAGACCAGGCAGAATGAGGACCCTTGCAATTAATGCAGAATTTAGGAGACTCGCATGGTTGTTCGTGAGCCTCCTGTCCACAATCCGCACAGGTTGGCTTACCACGGCAACGCAGCTTCGTATGCCCGAATTCCTGGCACTGAAAACAGCGCCGAGGGTTGGGGACATACGGCCGGACCCTAAGCACGTGGAAACCAGCTCGGATCTCCTTTGGTAAGGAAGGAGTGGCAAATGTTAGGATATAACTGTCAGTATTCTTCACTACATCGTTCCTTTTGATGGTAATCCTATATACTTCGGTGACATGTTGAGGGGAAAGCTCCTCACAGATGTCCTCAATGCTTACGCAGTCGAGGTCATAGCAAGGGACCACTCCCTTGCAAACATTGAGGAACCTGTGCGGTTCCACCTTCACCTTTAAATGATTCGAGGGGCTCAACGGTATGGTAGTTATTGCCATTATTTTCGCTGTCTGAAGGTCATTTTCGGTCTGGATCATTATTGTGCCATCGCGCAGTTTTCTAATATAAACCCCAGACTCGGCAGCTCCACTAATCACTCTTTCGAGGACAAATGGGCTGACACGCCTGAGGTTCTCATTTTCTTCTATTCGAGACATTACCAGGAAGCGGGGCTGGGGCCTCACCACTTCCTGGATTTTTTCAATTAAAGGGCTGGACGGCCTTACCCGTTTCCGCCTCTTATCTATATTACGACCCTGCGAGGGGCCGGGCAGACAGTTGCCAGAAGTGTTTGGCAGTACGTTGCCAGCGGCGACAATGTTGTTGGCCATGCCATGATTGGGGACAACCTACACAATACTCGGATCGTAGACCCAGGGTGATCCACATATGGCCCTGTTAACTGTCCCGACGAGAGGCTCTATACGACGCTAGACATGACAACCTTCGCATAGAGCATCGCCGAGAGAGAGGTCGTCGCAGCAAGTGGGTGTAGGAAAGTGCCAATTTTACGTCCGGGCCCTCATGAACGCAACCGATCTTTTCTCAAAGTAGGGTACCCGGTTATTGTCATCCCTAAGGCCCTTCTACTAAGATATTGCAACCGGCGCACTTTCATTTAGGAGCTCAAGGCAGTGGTATCCAAAAATAAACAAAGAAGAGCCGGGTTAGTTGCCAAGGTCGTCAACGGAAAGGCCAAAGGCCTCTGTGCAGGATGAACGGTGGGGGAAAGGAAGAAAAAGGTAAGGGTAGATAAAGCGAAGGGGGAAGGGGGAAAAAAAGGGAGAAAGTGAAGGAAGAAGAAAATGACGTGAAAGGAAAGATATAGGATAGGTTTGTCCCACACGAGGTACGTCCTGCACAGAAGCCTCCCTTTTAGTCGCTTCTTACGACAAGCAGGGGTTACTGCGGGACTATTCTAAACCCCGTCCCGCAGGGGGCAGATGGAGAAGGGTTGAGGATGGAGGAAGGGAGGAGGAAGATCGCGAGTCAAGCGAGTGGGAGGAGAGTGAATAGTATGGATGGAACTGGTGGAAGAAAAGAAGAAGGGTGAAGGACGCTGCCTGGAGGCCAGTTGTGGTAGCCATGACTGGAAAACCGGTGGGCGAAGACTTTACCCAAGATAAGAAGCAAGATATAGTAGATTTAATAGAGTAGGATTTAGAATTAGTTAGGTAGGAGTAAATATTGGGATAAGTAATTGTAATTTTAGTAGTTAGATTAGTATAGTCAACTTAGGTGAAGGGGAATTAAGTGCAAAAAGTGGAATTGCTAGAAGTAGGCTGGTTGCTACACCAATAGGGCGCCTCCCCAGGTGGCGGATAGGGGAATGCTCATCACCGTCACTGAGAGTCATGACTCTGCAAACATCGTCCAGGCGGTCGTGGCGCTGGGTGACGGTGAAGGGTACCGGGTAAATAAAATACCCGGGGCGGACCAGTAGTGAAGAAGATCAGAGCAAATAGCACCAATGCCAATTACCTAGGATTTATATTAGTAATAAAAATAAAATAAAATGGAAAGAGGAAAGTTGGATGATAAAAGAAGAAGGAAATCCGGGCCTGGATTTAAGTTAAGGAGCGAGGCCGGAAGGAAAAGGATGGTAAATGCAAAAAAAAAAAAAGTCTCCAAGATGGCAACTCTGCCTGTTACCCGAGCAGGGCCGGCTGCCGTGAGGAGCCGCAAGGTGAATCGCAGAGGTCTGTCAGGTGAGGGAAGAACAGCCGGTCGTAAGCCCGGAGAAAAGAGGAACGTTGGGAGGGTCTGGTCAACCTAACCGTAAAAGCAAACGCACGGACATGGTCCTGAAAATCTAAGGCACCCCTCGATAGGGGAAGGCTAACGGAGTCTGGTCAGCTCCGAGGCCAAACACGGGACCTGCTGATGAATACGGCAACCCTAGCCCACCAGTACACCAGGGTTAGGAGGACCTGGTCAGTCCTCCCAGAAAAATCGGACTCCGGCAGCTGGGAGAAGGAAGGGGGCCGGGACGTGCACGGGCATTGCTCAAGTCGGCCCGCGGGAAGCTGTGGCGGGAGCTCAATCGAGCGACCGTCGTGGTCGACCGTGTGATCGGCACAACCTTCCTGGGGGTAACTCTGGGTGGGCGAGGCTAGCGTGGTCCAGACCGCTGAAACTCTGTGAGGACGGGCCCATTACCTGAATAAGTGTGGGTCCTTTGCGTAACAGTGTCCTCACGGGGTAGTAAGGGGCGAAGGGCGGGAGGTGCATCCGCCTTCCCCGAAAGTCGGCGACGGTATGCTCGGAGGAGGCCCTGAAACCGGACGACGACCAGCTGCTGAAGGGGACATCCTGGATATAAGTCTAGGTAAGAGCCAAGGCTCAAACCAGGGCGAAAGCTCGGGGAAACCCAGACCGGTAGGCAAACCCCTTGGCTAAGTGTGTTATGCTGGTGGGGACCGGTCAAACTTAGCACACCATCCATGCCAGAGGGGGCGGTCCGATGCAAGACACGGCCCCCCAATTTTCACCTGTTTAAACTGAATAATAGCTACAACTAACGAAGTGATATTATGCAGTGCTAACACAAGTGAGCGAACCGAATCAGTGAGAGATGAGAGAAGTGTGGAGTGTGCCATGGAACTTGGCAAAGAATGGAAGGTGGCAAAGGTGAGGATGCGCAGGACGGACAAGCTGGTGGAAGGGTCATGTGACCATGGAAGGAGTGTGAGTGGAGGAAGGGCCTCCTCGACCGAGAGCAAGTCGGGGAGTGAGAGGCGAGACACAGGTAAGCGGAAAATAAAGAGCGATGGCAAAGGAAAGAAAGGAGTCGCAGGGGTCAAGATAAGGAAGGAACCCGGGAACGAGGAAGCCAGTGAAGGCGAAATGGAGGTAGAAGAGACGGAGAGTGAAAAGAGGCAGAGGCTTTACGATAACCTGAGTGGAGTTGAGAGGTTCTCTTTTTTCAGGAGACGGGATGCGTAAGGGTACAAAATCATCTCTATATTACACATTTTCATCATTACCAAACACAACCAAACTTCCACCCAATCTAACTGCAGTGGTAGATGGTGGGTTGCTTCTCCACAAGGTTTTATGGAATAGAACTGACAGTTTCCATGAAATTTGTAAAAGGTACGTTAAATTCGTTCTTGATCATTATGGAGCAAACGTTGTGGTCATTTTTGATTGTTATCCTCTTGTTCCAGAGTTGAGAGGTACTAAAAGTGCTGAAAGGTACAGAAGGTGTCATGTGGATGCTTCAAGTGATGTCATTTTTAGGAGGGGTACTACCGGTAGAACCTCTTGATAAAGGAAAGAATGTGGCTGAAACAGGACAAAGAGGATGGAGTGAGACGGAGTGTAAGCAAAGCCAAAAAAGGGATGAGGTGATGACCCTATGGCAAAGGAGATAGGATATGACAAATAAAGGTAGAGAGACCTACGGATACTTCCCGGATGTCAGAGAAAGGATGAAGATGAAATGGATAAGGTTGGACCACTACACAACCCAAGCGCTTAGCGGACATGGGGACTTAAGTGAGAATTTGAGATATTTTGCTCTGAGAGAAGAGGGGATGTGCCTCACATGCCAAGTAAGAGAAGACGCATGGCATTCGACTTTCGAGTGTGCCAGATTTGGAGAAATGATAGGAACTCTAGTAATTCGATGAATGGAGTGGGTAAGAAGGAGCATGGTGGCGAGAAGGGACATATCGAAGTGTTTAAGCGGATGACAAACGAGATTGGGAGAAGGTAAGAACGAGAAAGGAGAAGGGAGTGAGGAGGACTGGGAGAAGGCGGAAGGCCCAACACCCTTTCCCTAGCCGGGGAAAACGGTGCTTGGGCCAGGTGAAGTAAGTCCATGAGGTGAGAAGGGACGAGATGGTGGGTGGCCCGGTGCAGGATTCCCTTGGGAGTCAGCTGTCTGGGCCAACAAGAATGGGAGGTGGTTCGAACACGAGGGTGGGTACCTCCTCGTGGACCCGCTGGGCAACGGAGGGAGGGCGAAATACCGGGCCTGCTCGGTATTAGTCGTCCCGACGGCTAATCCTCACCTCCCCCTCGTGGTGACACCCACTGCATGGGGGGCCTTCAACTTCCGTACATAGGTGGATAATGTACGGGGGGATTCTCCCAGACCTATGTTATCTCGGAGGTGGTTTACTTCGCGAAAAGCTGCGAGATTATGTGCGATGGAAGCTAGCAAGGTCCCCAGGTAAGGGGGGATAATCTGGAATAACAATGTCTCCTCTGGGCAGGGACTCCCCTACAGAGCGTGGTAGGGTGCAGACGTGTTCGAGCGCGGCTCCATGTCGAATGAGATAAAAGGCGGTAAAAAAAAGTGCGGTAGTTGAAATTTTTTTTGACATCTTGTGTAGAATATCAGTGCCTACGAGAAAAAGTGAATCCGGTCCGAGTTCGAGCCCAGCTGGAGGCGTGGCAGTTTCCCATAGTTTGCGGAGCCGCCTGGCGGGTTGCAGGTTTGAGAGGAGGTGAGGAAAATCAGCGTAAAAATTAGGGCCATTTTGTTTAGGAAATCGGACAATTGGCTTAGGAATTATCCAACAAACCGTGAACAATAACTATTGTTGTGACGCTCCCGGTACATTATCGGTGCGTTCCTAGATCAAGTTGCCACGTGGAGACTTTAGATATTGATTGAATAGTTACTTTCTGGTTGAGTACTAGTACTTTTCTAGGAACCTCCTGGTGACTTTTTCTGGTACCTTTCTGGGGATTTTTCTAGTGACTTCTGGGGATTTTTTCCGAGGTGTTATAAACTGAAATTTTGGGGGATTTCTGGAGACTTTTTAGCGACAGTTAAATTGTTTTGAAAAATTCTTGGGAGAGCGTGGGTATGAGTAAGGGAAGGCAAAGGGAGTGAAGGAGGAGTAGGGGAAGCCAGGGACAGAGAAAAATACAAAGAAAATATGGAGGAAAACGACGAGACAATCGAAGGAGACAGAAGAGGCGAAGACCAAAGGAAACAGATCAGATAGCAGTGGGGCAAAGGAAGGAAGGAGCGAATCGGAAAAGAGGAACGGTAGAAATACTGGGGAAAACCTTGGTGACAGGAGGGTCTGAAACCGATAGCGAGGAAGAAATAGGAAGAAACCGAACAGGCAGAAAGAGTGAGGCAAGCTTGTACTTGAAAGGGGATGGAACGATCAAGAGCAAGGAAGGAAATTACCCCAAAAAGGGACTAAGAACTGATTACAAAAGAAAGGGTATAAATGAAAAGAGCCCAGGCAAAGATGAGGAAGTGGAAAAGAAAGAGAAAGTAATTGAGACAAAACTTAAACCACTGAGAGTGGAGGTTTCAAGAATAGAAATAGAAAGGGCCAATGCGGAAAAGGAATGGCCGGTGCTAGGGAAACGAGAAATAAGAAGGAAGGGCGGATGCAAGGAGATGAATATGGATACGCAGAAACTAGATGAGCAAAAAAAATAGAAACAAGCAGCGGAAGTGAGACAAGTGGAGAGAGTGATGAGGGAACATCCTCAGAGGAAGAAGGAGAAACAGAGATAATGGCCTGTAAGGAGAATAAGAGAGCAGGGGCAGAAGAAAACAGAAGAACAGATAGAAGGAAAGAAGGACTGGAAGAAGGGGAGGTAATTGAAATGAGACCTCTGAAAATAGAAATAGCAAGAGAGGAAATGATGAAGACAAAAAGAGATGTGGAACACTGTAAAGTAGTCGAAGAGCAGGGAAAGAAGGGAAAAATAGCTGAGGATGAATCGATAAAGAAGAGCGAAAGGAAGGCATTGACAAACCCAATAAGGAGCGGACGGAACAGAAATACTGAGGAAAGCGGGAAAGAGAGCGAGGCGGAAAGTACGGAAGACGAAGGAAATGAGGAAGCCAGAAAAAGATGGAGGACAGAAGAGGAAGAGTCCCCCCCTAGATGAACAAGAAGAGATTCCCTTGGAGAGGACTTTGAGGACAAAATAAGAGAAGCAGAATTAGAAAAGGATGCTAGAACTAGGTACATTATGTACCAAAAATTTCTAGAGGGAGTAACACTAAGACAGGTGAAAAACCACAAGTTTTCAGCAACGGGACAAAAGAAGGTAGTGGAAATACTAAGTAGACTACAGAAGATAACACTCGAGGCTATAGACGAGAACTTGCGGCTAGAAGGACAAGTGAAAGAAAGAAGACAAATAATGGAGCTGATTAGAAATGGTAAAGAAAGAGACGGACAGCCAGATAAAGAGAGAGAAAAGCAAGATAACAGGGTGGAGACATATGCCGATAAACTGAAAAAGTGTAAAAAGAAATACCAAAGCTGAGCGCGGGAATAAGACCCAATTCACAACCAAAAGCGATAATAATAAAGGCAAATAATAAAAACAAAAGAGAGGAGACCTGGAGAAAACTCTTAAGAGAAATCGTAAGACCCGGAGAAATGGGGATAAATATAAAGAGAGTAAGAAGGATAAAAGACGGACTAGTGGTGGAAACCGAGAACGAGGAACAAAGGAGAAAACTGATAGAAGTTGTAGGAAAAGAAAAACCGGACGAACTAAAGGCAACGGAACCAGGAAGGAAAGAACCGATGGTGATGATATCCGACATGGCGAAGAGAGGAAAGTACATGCATCAATTGTAGAAGAAATAATAAGGACCCTGGGCATGATGTAGCTGATAAAAGATGCCCGAATTATATAAAAGCATGGGAAGAAGCTGGGAGAAACGTTGATTATGGAATATAAAAT
Organism: Timema cristinae; assembly: GCA_039000515.1. Classification (NCBI taxonomy): domain Eukaryota; kingdom Metazoa; phylum Arthropoda; class Insecta; order Phasmatodea; family Timematidae; genus Timema; species Timema cristinae. Next base: position 35,564 of record JBCFYV010000049.1, on the reverse strand, counting down.
TGCCAAAGTGAAAACAGGCAGGACAATGCGGGTGACGAAGAAATTGACGAATGGGAAATAAATGAGAATTAAGACACTGTGTAAATAGGCATACAACCTACCAAGGATAGAAAGTGGGTGAAGAGGAAAATAAAAGGCTAGGAAAATAAAAATCTGATTACGAAGGCGATACATCGGTATTGGAGTGGATACCTCCTCGTGGTCCTCGCTGGGCAACGCGGGGGCGGCGAGGCACCTGCGAGCCACAAACTCGCAGGGGTCATGCGGCCTCAGCGGCTAAACTCAACCTCCTCCATGTGGTGAACACACGCTGCAGGGGGTCCTTCTACTCCCTCAGAGGTGAAATCGTTTGAGGGGGGGTTTTCCCAGGCTCGTCAGTACTTGGAGGTAGTTAACCTGAAAAAGTCTATGACTTGTATAGGTAAAGCTAAGACATCGAATACCAACGGCAAGTAAAAGGGTAATTCTGTCTCCTATGGAAAAACAATAGAAAAGACTACGTTGGAACAAAAAGGACATGGTAAAATGCTTCGACGTGATGATGAAGACGATGACACGGATGGGGGGAAAGGAAAGAAGAAGAAAACAGTCTTGAAGCCTACCAAGGAGAGTAAGCAGAGGTGGATGAAACTTAAAAGTAGGGAAATAAATCTCGGGTTAAGAAGGCGATACATCGGTATCAGGGTGGATACCTCCTCCTGGTCCTCGCTGGGCAACGTAGGGGCGGCGAGGCACCTGCGAGTCACAAGCTCACGGGGATCATGCGGCTAAACTCCACCTCCCCCACGTGGTGATCACCCACTGCAGGGGGTCCTTCTACTCCCTCAAACAGGTGAAAACGTTTGAGGGGGGTTCTCCCAGGCTCGTTAAGAACTTGGAGGTGGTTAACCTGAAAAAGTCAAGGACTTATATAGGCAAAGCTCAGAACAGCTAAATCAAAAGCAAGTAAAAAGGGTGATTCCTGTCTCCTCTGGACAGCCGTTCTTGCAAGCTCGAGTTCCAGGTGATACCTGTACTTTCTTGCTCCGGTTTTATCAGTGCTTTTCAGCGCTAATCTGCTTTTATCTGCTATAAATTGTGTTTGATTCTTATCTATAAGTGTTCAGTAAGGTCTGGGAGAAAATTTGGCTAGATTCTTGTCCTTCCGACAGAATAAATTGAAAATTAGGGAACTTAAGATTTTTTTCCTGCTCGCCACTATCTTGAGTCGCACATCAGTCGTTAAAGTTTTGTGATATTGTGTCTGTTTTTTGTGAATTAAGGGTTAATTTGGTTGTTAGGGGGTCTTCTACCCTCTAAATAATAGTGATGTGTTTTTGAGTGCATCGTTTCGTGGTATTTATGGTAAAATTGTGTTTTTTTCAGGGGCTGCCGGACTTAGGATTTCTGTAAGTAGGTCAAACTTTGTACTTAATTTGTAAGAATTAGGGATCGAGTTAGGTTTTGGTATCATTAGGTAGCCGAGGGAATATTCTGTAGTAGAGGGTAAAATTTCAATAGGTGTTAATTAGGGATTATTTTGAGTAATTTGTGTTTAAAGTACAAGAGTGTTTGGCTGGATTTTTGGGTTGTTTTGAATAAAGTTTTAACTTGTTGTATATTTAGGGGGTACTGGCTAGTTTAGAAGTTAGATAGTGGTATTAGGAAGGTTTGTGTACGGTTTCAGTTAGTTATTTTGGTTAGTTTAAGAGTTATTTCAATAATTAGGTTTTTTTGGACTAACTTTTTAGGCCATTTCAGAGGTAGTTTAGGTAACTGTATGATTGAGGTTTTAGAGAGGTTTTTCATTTAAATCATAGTTGCATATTGTTGTTAGGAAGGTCTTAGTGTAGGAATTGTTAGATTTGGATCATTATTAGCTGAGATAGATCTGTTTTAGTTGTTGTTGGACTTTACCTTTTTTCTGTTTCAGCCACCTCAACAAGGTATGTTTTTATTTTCTCTTAGGTTGATTTAGGAGGGTTTGTTTATTTAAATTAAAGTTGCAGTTTGATTGTAGGAGTGTGTTAGAGTAGGAATTGTTTGAAACAGTTAGGTATTTTTTTGGATATATTAATTTTTGAGATTTCTTGGACTTAGAATTTTTCTCTTGTGTGATAAGTAGGAATTTTTGAATATTACGTTTTTTGTTAGGAATTAAGGGATAATTCATTAAGATTAAAGTTGTAGGTTGTTTTTGTGCATCTTATAAGTAGGATTTGTTGAATTTGGTTAGCTAGTTTTGGAGATAGGTTGTATTTTGTTTGTTTCAGGACTAAACTTTTTCTGTCTGTTTCAGGTTCATAGAGGTATCTGTTTAAATTAGTGTTTTAGGGTTTTTTGTTACTTAAATCAAAGTTGTAGATTGACTGTAGGAGTGCCATAAAGTAGGATTTATTAAAATTGGATAAGATTTAGCGGAGTTATTTTAGTTTTTGGTTTTTTGGGACTTAGAATTTTTTCTGGTTTCAGTAGGTAGGATTAGTGTAAGGGTTGGTTTTTATTGATTAAGTAGGGCCACTGATACTGTGATCTGGTGTTGTTTAGCTTATGTAAGGATAGTTCTTGGAATCTTTTTTCTGCTGTTTTCTCTTGCTGTTTTTTCAGTGCCCTTTGAGCCAAGGATGTATTCTAAGGCTGCAAAGGGGTAGGAGACGCCGACTTTCGGGACACCGGTTGGGGGGGGAGGCCACTCCGGTTGACCGGCTGGGCGTCTGGACTTTCCTCCGCTGACCTTCGCGCCCGGGACACCACCGCCGGGGCTGAGTGTGAAGGGGCTCAGCAAAAGCAGGAAGAGGAGTGTCAGCGACGATGAGGGGGAGATGGAGGCGGTCTCGAGGAGGAAGACTGGTGGAGTCTCCGCCGGTTCCAAGGGCCAGCGGTGCGTGGCCGACTTGGAAAGACTGGTCACTTCTATCGTGAAGTCCAAGAGGGCGGTCACCATCGGGCAGGCGGAGGCCCTTCAGACCAACCTGGCAGAGATCGGAGGCTGCCTGGAGTCCCTCGCTGAGGAGGTGGCCTTCTTGAAGGGTCACCTCAAGGAAAGAGAGAGATGGGGAAAGAGGTTATAGGGTTGTTAAGGGAATGTGGGGGAGGTTTGTTTGCTGATTCCAGGGTTGCTGCGAGGAGTGAGGAGCCGATGGAGGTCGTCGGGGGGAGCAACGCAGTGAAAGCGTCGGGGGGGGGGGGGAGGACCTATGCAGCCTAAGCCCCAGAGGACTCCCAAGCTGTCGGGGAAGACTGGGAAGATCGTGGAGAGACCCAAGGCCATCCTCCTCTTTCCGGAGGACAGGGAGTCGACGCAGACCAGCCAGCAGACGAAGGAGAAACTACCGAGCTCAGTCAACCCTGGATCCGCGGGCATCAAGGTCCGCAACGTTAGGAAGATAGGAAAAGGCAGAGTCCTGGTGGAGACAAAGGACGAGCGGTCGAGGACTGTCCTGGAGGAGCAGGTAAAAGGTAAGGGCTGGAGGTTCGAGAACCGAAGGTTCTGATTTATGATGTGCCTAGGGACCTGTCGGAGGAGGTGAGGGAGGCGATCCAAGCACAGAACTTTGACGGTGAATGACGAAGGAAGAATTCGACCCGGGCTTCGGGAAGCACTTCAAGGTCGGCTGACTGAACTGATTGAACTATACTAAGTGAGTCTAACAGGGTTGAACTCTTGTCCCACCCGCGCGGAAGGTAGAGGAAAGCACTAATGGACTGTTTACACGAGGCCAGTTGACAGGCAGGTTCGACTGGCGTCAGTAGCTGGCTTCGTGTGGACAGCACTGACTTGATTTTTCGGGCAAGTAACGACTGGACTGGCTAGGCAGGTTGACTTACCCGAGGAGTAGATTTTGAGCCAGTTGGTCGAGTCAGTGGCTTCCCCACCACTATATTTCTTGACTGGCACCTCAATCGGCGACTTGTAGACGGTCCAATGTTCGACTGTCCTTTTTAACAAGCCAGTTGTAATCAGTGCGTTATAGCGGGTTAAAGTTGCAGTGTGCATTTTATTTATCCTCCTGGGTTTCTTAAACTGTTTTTGATGGCACGTACAAAGTGGACTGAGGAAATGACTCTGACATTCATTGAACTCTACAAAGATAGAGAAGTTTTGTGGAACCAGTTTCATCATTTATATAAGAACAAAAACGCACGTGACTCCGTATTAAGGTAAATTGTGTCCGAAATAAAAATTGAAGGCTTTTATGTAGCCGATGTCAAAACAAAAATAACATTGCGGGCTACATATAAAGGGGAGCTAGTGAAAATAGAGATAACTGAAAGATCAGGGTGTGGTTCAGATGATGTTTATGTGCCTGTTTTGAAATGGTTCAACGTGATGAAGGAGATCATGGACAAGGGGACTTTGAAAAGAAACACATTTAGTAATCAGGTAAGTTCATTTATTTATAAAATATTTATGTCATAAAAATTGACATACTTTTTTTAACATACCCTACTTAAGAATTTTAGAAATGACAAAACTTCACTAATGTATCATTTTATTTTGCCATGGAGCACCATCATTACAAAAATAATCTTTCTACGCTCCTCTCTTTTCCTTAGCTCTGTTCGTTTGTTGGTGGGCTCCAACTCCTCTCACACTTTCAAATCTTTGGGTTGCATTTCTCCATGCCCCTGGAATAATTCCCCCCATTTCCCAGTCTTCACTGTTAACTGCACCACGTGGAAAGTAAGTTTGTGTTGATTTCTGCCTCTATTATTATTATTATTATTATTATTATTATTAGTGTTTAGAGGCCCATCGACACACTGAGGTCATTAGGGCCTTAGCATTATATAGATACATAGTAAAATCTCCATAGGAGAAAGACAGAATATTCACCTGTTTATATAAAAGGTAAAGAGACAATACAATATAAATAGAATAGATCTCAATATGAGAGAAAAAAAAGAAGACAAAACCATTTGAGACACTCCATAGGAGTACTCAAATGGGCTCAAAGTACAATTGAGTGAAACACCTGCTAAAAAAAACCACAGGTGTATCACTCTAATAAAAAACAAAACAAAACATATTAAAACCATATATTAGTTAAAAAGACAAAACTAACATGATAAAATGGTGATTTTATTAAAGTTTATTAAAATGAATAAAACGACAAAACAAACACATTAAAGTATACTAAAATGTTAAAAAGGTCTCAATATGAGCTAAAATCCAGATGAGCCACTTTATAAAACTGACTCAAATGGCACTAAATAGATTCGCCTGGCGTATAAAATGGAGTAAACAAATAACTCCTTCAGCGTTGTCGCCTAAAAAAACGAAGGTCACCTTTAAATTATTATTATTATTATTGTTTAACGAACCATCGACACATCTAGGTCATTAGGGCCTTGAAATATATTAAAAACATAATAAAATCCCCATAGGGGAAAGAGATAAAACATTCACCATCTGAGACACTCCATAGGAGTGCTCAAATGGGCTCTTGGTATAAATTAAGTGATACACCTGCTAAATAAAACCACAAGTGTATCACTCCAATAAAAAGACAAAACAAACACATTAAAATATAACACGTTAAAAAGACAAAACATGTTAAAATGATAATACGTTAAAAAGACAAAACAACATGTTAAATTGTAATAAAACCGTTAAAAAGATCTCAATATGAGATAATATCCAAAAGAGCCACTTTATAAAAGTGACTCAAATGGCATTAAAAAGATCCGCCTGGCGTATAAAACGGAGTAAACAAATAACTCCATCCGCGATATCGCGTAATAAAAAACGTAGGTCACCTTTAAATTATTATTATTATTATTGTTTAACGGCCCATCGACACATCTAGGTCATTAGGGCCTTGAAATATATTAAAAACATAATAAAATCCCCATAGGGGAAAGAGATAAAACATTCACCATCTGAGACACTCCATAGGAGTGCTCAAATGGACTCTTGGTATAAATTAAGTGATACACCTGCTAAAAAAAAAACCAAAAGTGTATCACTCCAATAAAAAGACAAAACAAACATATTAAAATATAACACGTTAAAAAGACAAAACCTGTTAAAATGATAATACGTTAAAAAGACAAAACAACATGTTAAATTGTAATAAAACCGTTAAAAAGATCTCAATATGAGATAATATCCAAAAGAGCCACTTTATAAAAGTGACTCAAATGGCATTAAAAAGATCCGCCTGGCGTATAAAACGGAGTAAACAAATAACTCCATCCGCACTATCGCGTAAAAAAAAACGTAAGTCACCTTTAAAATCGAGAGCCAGACGGATAGGGGCTAGTTTGCGACACTCCACCAAAATGTGATGCACACTCAGGGGAGTATCACAAAACTCACACACTGGAGGTGGATCCCCTCTGAGTAAAAAACTATGGGTCAATGAAGTATGCCCGACGCGGAGTCTCGTCACGATGACCTCCTCTCTTCTAGACTTTCGTATAGAAGAGGGCCATCGCGACACACCGTCCCTGATGGACCGCAGCTTGTTCTGAGCAGGGGTCGAGACCCACTGCTCGTGCCAGGTGCGTAAGACTCCACGCCGAACATAACCCTTTAGATCTAAAAACATGACACCCAAACTCGCCTCCGGAGGCATACGTGCTGCCTCCTTGGCTGCCTGGTCCGCCAGTTCATTTCCTGGAAGACCAGCGTGACCAGGAATCCAGCAAAAGGCGAGCCGGGTGCTTAATGAATCAATTTTTAAAATTTGTTCGTGAATCATCTGCACGAGAGGATTCCACGAGTAGAGAGTGGACAATGCCAACAGAGCACTCATGGAATCTGTGCAGATGAGGACAGAACGGTGACTACTTCGGTAAACAAAACACAAAGATTTAAAAATGGCATATAATTCAGCTGTAAAAACACTGGTTTCATTAGGTAAACCAAATTTAAAATTGGATCCTTCCACAACAAAAGCACATCCCACGGAGACTCCAGATTTAGAGCCATCAGTGTAGATGCGCTCAAATCCGTGAAAGCGAGTGGAGAGGAGCTCATTAAAAGTCCTCTCATATACAAAATTTGGGGTGGTCGCTTTAGGGAACTTGGCAAGATCAAAATGGCATTTCGGAGGGCGTATTTTCCAGGGAGAAACTCGACCTGGTGATGTGGGGATAGCCTTTGGCAGGACTATCCCACACGTGTCGAAAACAGATAGCATCCGGATCTCAACCGGCCTTGTACTACGCCATTTGGTTTCATACAAGACACGGTTAGGGGGATGAAATACAGGGCGGTAAGCAACATTATTTGGCATGCAATGCAGTTTCGACACGTAAGATGCCAGGAGGTAAGACCGCCGGTAAGAAAGAGGGGGCTCACCGGCGTCAGCACAGATGCTGACGACTGGACTGGTACGAAAAGCACCGGTAGCCAGTCGAATGCCAGCATGGTGGACGCTATCGAGCATCTTTAACGCCGAGGATCTAGCGGAACCATATACAAAACTGCCGTAATCAAGTTTTGATCTCACCAAGGCTCTATAGAGACGCATCAAGGTTTCCCTATCAGCACCCCAAGAGCGACCACTCACAACTTTAAGTAAATTCAAAGCTTTAATACACCTCGCTTTCAGGTCTTTGATGTGGGGGATCCAAGTTAGTTTAAAATCGAATAAAAGTCCCAGGAACCTTACGGTCTCGGAGACAGGTAAAACAACGTTGTTCATTAAAATATTGGGGGCTGGCTGTATTCCACGTAATCTATGGAAGTGGACGACAGTCGTCTTGGCCGCAGAGAAACGAAAGCCATTACGAGATGCCCACAACCATAGATTGTTTACAGCGAGTTGTATCTGTCGTTCAGCCCTGTGGAGACTTGATGAACTGCAATAAATTGCGTAGTCGTCCACAAAAAGACATGAACGGACAGGTACGTGCACGTTGTCCACGATGCTATTTATCGCGATAGCAAATAACGTAGTGCTTAAAATGCTACCCTGAGGCACCCCATTTTCTTGAATAAAATCATCGGATAAGGTGTTGTTTAACCTTACCCGGAAGTGTCTATCAGACATAAAATTAGATATAAAAATAGGGAGGTTCCCCCGGAACCCCCAATTAAACATGGTTTTTAAAATGCCGTACCGCCAGGTGGTGTCGTAAGCCTTCTCCAAATCAAAAAGACAGCCAAGAGGTGCTGTTTATGGAGGAAAGCGTCACGAGCTGCTGTCTCAAGGCGAACAAGGTGATCCACCGTGGATCGGTTACGGCGAAAGCCACATTGCATATTGGATAGTAGTTTGCGGGATTCTAGATGCCATATAAATCTTTTATTGATCATTTTCTCTAATATTTTGCATACACAACTAGTTAAGGCTATCGGTCTATAACTAGTTGGCTCTAATTTATCCTTGCCACTTTTATATATTGGGATAACGGTTGCTTGCCTCCACAGTGTTGGGAATTGACGAGATTCCCAAACACAATTGTAGAGGTCTAAGAGGAACGCCCGTCCAGCAGGGGACAGTTGGCGCAACATTTCGTAATGGATATCGTCAGGGCCAGAAGTTGTATTGCCCGCCTGGGACAGAGCATAGGTAAGTTCCTCTTTAGTAAAGGGGGAGTTATAATCCTCCCCCCGACTTTGGCCAAAATCAATAGTAAGGCGCTCGATGCTGCGCTTATGCACCACGAACTCGTTAGAGTAGCTCGCAGTGCTAGAAATAGCGGCGAACATCGAGCCCAATACATTGGCGACCTCCATAGGGGAGGAGACAAGTGAACCGTTAGACATGAGTGCGGGTATATTATAAATGGTATTTTTGCTACTACGTACTTCGAATGTGATCCCAAACCTTGGTTGTGGGAGTGGAAATAGTAAGGGTAGAAATAAACTGTCTCCAAGACTCTCTTCTGCTTTCTCGAATAATACGGCGAGCTCTAGCACGTAGAATCCGGAATGACTCCAGATTCTCCGAAGTAGGACGTCGATTAAAGATACGTAGGGCTCTTCGACGGTTAGAAATAGCCAGCCGGCACTCCTCGTTCCACCAGGGAACAGGACGGTGGCGCGGGTTTGGCGAGGATTTAGGGATGGATGCCCTCGCCGCCGTTATGACCGTCGAAGTAAATTGCCCTGCCTTAACATCGACGTCGGGAGAATGGGGTTCGTCGAATAAGGCGAGCTCGCGGAATTTATCCCAGTTAGCGCGTTTAAGAACCCATTGGGTTAACCGTGCTGTACTGGGAGGATCTTGGATTTTTGAAAGCAGAATTGGAAAGTGATCGCTGCCACATAGGTCCGAGTGAACCTCCCAAAGGAAGTGAGCAGCAATCCCGGGGCTACATAGAGCTAGGTCGATGGCAGAGGATACACCATTAAAGGTGGAGAAGTGTGTCTGGGTCCCGGTGTTCATTAACACCAGGTTTCCCGAGACAAGAATATCCTCTACCATCCTCCCGCGGGCGTCTGTAAAATTAGACCCCCACACCAGGTTATGCGCGTTAAAGTCCCCCAAGATGATATAGGGGGCGGGAAGTTGTCTAAAGAGGGCCTCTAGAGTCCTCTTGGAAACCCGTTCACCTGGTGGGAGGTAGATACAGCATACGGTTACCTCCATAGGAAGGGAGGCTCTGACAGCAATCGCTTGGAGATCAGAGACAATATTTATAAACTTATGATATATGTTGCTACGTACAAATATAGCCACACCTCCGCTAGCCCGATCAAAGAGTGGCTTGTCGGTACGATATACATCGTACCCACGAAGCATCGGGTTGTCAGTTGGGCGGAAGTGGGTTTCCTGCAAACACAAGATGGGAGGGTGCAGGGAAGAAATTAGTAGTTTAATTTCCTCTACACGAGCATAGAAACCCCTACAATTCCATTGTAGTAGCGACATTATTTATTAATATATAATTTAATTAAATATCCTCACAATCCATAACACTATCCTTTAAAAATAAAAATTTATTGAGGACTTTTTTAGGTCCTCTTGCTTTTCCCAATCTCTCTTGGACCTCCCGCTTCAGGAGAGGCTTTGGTTTGTCCTGTAGAGACTGGGACGGGGGATCCTTACGCGAAGGCTTTGTTAAAGCCTTCGACGCTTTTTTTAGGGTTATTTTTTCGGCGGTCCCTCGCTGGTCCTTCCCCAAGGCACCAGTGGGACTTGCCTTTGCGACCTCGCCTGTACCACCACTCATCCCGACCTCCGGAGTTTTTGAGGCGGGGTTGAGCGGCTCGACAACGGTCGCAGATGGTTTAGGACCCCTAGGAGGACTCGGTGGTGTTCCTCGAGTGGGGCTCGGCGGGGTTCCTCGAGGAGGACTCGGAGGGGGTCCACGAGGAGGGGTGGGGGGTGTTCCCGAGGAGGCCTCCTCGGGGGTAAAGGTGGTGGAGGCGACTTCGGCGGGGGTGTCGCCCCATGTACTAATTTTGGCACCACCATAGGTGGTGCTGGCTGTCTTTTAGTGTCTCGAGTAGAGACGATTGGCACAGGTCGTGTAGGCGTTTTGGCGATATTAACTGCGCAATGACAGTTGGGGCAATTTATGTTCTGGCTTACAATTTGACTATAAGATGTCTGAAATACCGGAGCTTGACTGGATACATATTCCTTGCGGGCCTGGGAATAAGGGATCTTCTTTTCACATTGGATCTCCAGGACTTTTTTCTCCACCTTCCATTTCGGACAGGTCCGAGACCAAGCAGAATGCGGACCCTTGCAGTTGATGCAGCACTTAGGAGACTCACACGGTGTATCGTGAGCCTCCTGTCCGCAATCCGCACAGGTTGGCCTTCCACGGCATCTCAGCTTCGTATGCCCAAATTCCTGGCACTGAAAACAGCGCCGAGGGTTAGGGACATACGGCCGGACCCTGAGCACGTGGAAGCCTGCTCGAACCTCCTTTGGGAGGATGGGAGTCGCAAAGGTGAGGATATATGTATCCGTCTTTTTCTCTTGTCCGTTCTTTTTGTTAATGATACGGTAGACCTCGGTGACATGCTGGGGGGAAAGCTCCTCACAGATCTCCTCAATGCTTACGCAGTCGAGGTCATAACAAGTGACCACTCCCTTGCAAACATTGAGGAACCTGTGGGGCTCCACCTTCACCTGTATATTTGCCGTATTACTCAACGGTATTTCAGAGATCGCCATAATATTTGAGGATTGTGTGTCGGTCATAGTCTGAATCATAATGGTGCCATCACGCAGTTTCCTTATTAAAACGTCAGATTTTGCTGCTCCATTTATCACTCTTTCGAGGATAAATGGGCTGACACGTTTCAGATCTAGACTTTCTTCAACTCGAGACATCACCAGGAAGCGGGGCTGGGGCCTCACCACTTCCTGGCTTTTTATCAAGACAGGGCTGGACGGCCTTACCCGTTTCCGCCTCTTATCATTAATACGGCCCTGTGAGGGGCCGGGCAGTGAGATGCCAGCGGAACTTGGCAGTACGGTGCCAGCGGACAGTAAGGTGTCAGCTGTGACAAGAGACTCAATCATGAGTGGGAGGACAACCTGCAAAAGTACTCGGATCGTAGACCCAGGTTGATCCCAGTTGGTTCTACCACATAGGGCCCTGTTAACTCTTCCGACGAGAGGCTCCATAAGACGCTAGACATGACAACCTTCATATGGAGCATCGCCGGAAGAGAGGTCACCGCAGCAAGTGTATGCAGGAAAGTGCTAATTTTACGTCCGGGACCCTCATGAACGCAACCGGTCTTTTCTCAAGGTAGGGTACCCGGTTGTCATCCCTATGGCCCTTCTACCAAGATATTACAACCGGCGCACTTTCATTCGGGAGCTCAAGGCAGTGGTATCCAATAATAAACAGAGAAGAGCCGGGTTAGTTGCCAAGGTCGTCAACGGAAAGGCCAAAGGCCTCTGTGCAGGACGAACGGCGGGGGAAAGGAAGAAAAAGGTAAGGATAGATAAAGCGAAGGGGGAAGAGTGAAAAAAAGGTGGAAGGTGAAGGAAGAAGAAAATGATGTGAAAGGAAAGATATAGGATAGGTTTGTCCCACACGAGGTACGTCCTGCACAGAAGCCTCCCCTTTTAGTCGCCTCTTACGACAAGCAGGAGTTACTGCGGGACTATTCTAAACCCCGTCCGTCACCTTTAAAATCAAGGGCCAGGCGAATAGGGGCATACCTGCGACACTCCACCAAAATGTGGTGCACACTAAGGAGAGCATCGCAAAATTCACACACTGGAGGTGGATCCCCTCATAGTAAAAATCCATGGGTTAGAAATGTATGCCCGACGCGGAGTCTCGTCACGATTACCTCCTCTCTCCTAGACTTTCGTATAGAATAGGGCCATCGCGACACACCGTCCCTGATGGACCGCAGCTTGTTCTGAGCAGGGGTCGAGACCCACTGCTCGTGCCAGGTGCGTAAGACTCCACGCCGAGCATAACCCTTTAGGTCTAAAAACATGACACCCAGACTCGCCTCCGGAGGCAGGCGTGCTGCCTCCTTGATTGCCTGATCAGCCAGTTCATTTCCTGAAAGACCAGCAGACAAGGAATCCAGCAAAAGGCGAGCCGGGTGCTTAATGAATCAATTTTTAAAATTTGCTCATGTATCATCTGCACGAGGGGATTCCAGGAGTAGAGAGTGGACAATGCCAACAGAGCACTCATGGAATCCGTGCAGATGAGGACAGAACGGTGACTAGTTCGGTATATAAAACACAAATATTTAAAAATGGCATACAATTCAGCCGTAAAAACACTGGTTTCTTTAGGTAAACCAAATTTAAAATTGGATCCTTCCGCAACAAAAGCACATCCAACGGAGGCTACAGATTTAGAGCCATCAGTGTAGAAGCGCTCAAATCCGTGAAAGCGAGTGGAGAGGAGCTCATTAAAGGTCCTCTCATATACAAGGTTTGGGGTGGTCGCTTTAGGGAACTTGACAAGATCAAAATGGCATTTCGGAGGGCGTATTTTCCAGGGAGAAACTCGACCTGGTGATATGGGGATAGCCTTTGGCAGCACTATCCCACACGTGTCGAAAACCGATAGCATCCGGATCCCAACCGGCCTTGTACTACGCCATTTGGTTTCATACAAGACACGGTTAGAGGGATTAAAAACAGGGCAGTAGGCAACATGCTCTGGCATGCAGTGCAGTTTAGACACGTAAAATGCCAGAAGATAGGACCGCCGATAAGAGAGAGGGGGCTCACCGGCGTCGGCACAGATGCTGACGACTGGACTGGTACGAAAAGCACCGGTAGCCAGTCTAATGCCACCATGGTGGACACTATCTAGCATCTTTAACGCCGATGGTCTAGCTGAACCATAAACAAAACTGCCATAGTTTTATAGGGTTTTTATTGGGCTTTAAAATGATATATCACACGCTCACATTAGGGCATTTTAAAAGTTCAAGGTCATCAACTCAAAATTTTAATTTTTAATTTCTCAAAAATTTATGTTTTAAAATTTTGAAAAAAATCACACTTTTTCACTATTATCTTACAGGTATGCATGCCAAATTTCAACTTGGGATCTTGATGGGATCAATTTTGAATTAATTTTTAATAACATTAGATCACCAAAATAGTACCATCATGGTATGACTCATGCCAATATATTGAAAATATTTAATTTGCAAACTTATAAAAAAAAATTGAGTTTAAAAATATGTTTATGTTCTTTAAACAGCTTCATTATCTTTCTTGTTCAAACAAGTTGAATCATTGCTGGGGTTTTTTTTCCAAGAAAGACATGTCTTTTAGACCAGTTACATTTTTCATGAATGTGCATGTCTGAACCTGCAAGCTTATGTTGCTTCCTTGTGTATCATGTCAGTCCATGTTTACACTGAGGAGAGAAATACTGATATTGTTTGCTGTGATCAAGATATTCTTGTGTTTATTATAATAGTGTGTTTATGTTAAATTATTTAAAAATGATTACTCATTTAATCCTAAAACAATAATTGTGTATATTTTATTTTAAAATTAATAAGGAGTTTAGTGTGTAATATGGAAGAAATAATGAGAAAATCTAATTTTAATATCTACTGTTGTAATCCTTTTAAGAAAGAAGGGCATAAGACTTTAAAAATGTTAGACCTGTTACAAATTGGATGTGCTTAGCGCATAGTGATATTCAAAGTGAAATGAAAATATGTGATGGTTGTAGAAAACAATTGTCTCAGGAAAAGTCTAAAATGGTTCAAGCCGACAGTGAGGAAAATAACATGCCAGGTCCTAGTGATGTAGGTGACAATTTTATTCCCATGGACTTAAGCCTAGAATATTTGAATAAGTCTTTATCATGTCTTGACGAGTCCCCATTTTAAAGAAACGTTTGTTTATGCCAAAGTACTGTAAAAATAAATTATACAAAATCAAGAAATGTTTATCAGATAAAATTTTAGTGAAAACCCCTGAAAATGACAGTGATGAAGAGAAGCAAACAGAATCTGAAATATTGGCACAACTAAAAGAAAAATTTCAACAAGTAGAAAGTACAAGTGATAAGATTACAATTTTGACATTGTTACCAAAGAGCTGGTCGTGCAAGAAAATCGAAACCCAGTTTAATGTTAGCAATAGAATAGCAAGGAAAGTAAAAAAAACTGGTTAAAGAACAGGGGATTTTATCTTCGCCTAATCCAAAGCATGGTAAAGTGTTACATCAGTCAGTTATTCTAAAAGTAGAAAGTTTTTACAATAGTGATGAAATAAGTCGTCTTATGCCAGGAAAAAAAGATTTCATTTCTGTAAAAAAAGGTGATAGACATCGTGAACATTTGCAAAAGAGATTAATTTTAGGGAATCTAAAGGAAATTTATGAGCTTTTTAAAAGCAAATATCCTGTAGAAAAAATAGGATTTTCAAAATTTGCGGATCTTCGTCCTAAAAATTGCATCCTAGCTGGCGGAAGTGGTACACATTCTGTTTGTGTTTGTACAACACATCAGAATGTAAAGCTAATGATTAGTGGAGCATTTTTTAAAAACACAGTATTAGACGATGGCACTTCACTAGATGACTACAAATCATGTCTAGCTAAAATAATGTGTGATGTACCACTGCCAAAATGTTATCTAAATCTATGCACCTCTTGTCCTGGAACAGACTATTTGAAAGAACAATTGAGTGAAAAAATGAAAGAGGAAATGATTGAGCAAATAACTTATAAACAATGGGTATCTGTTGACAGGTGTAGTTTAGAGACATTCACAAAAGGCACAGAAGATTTTTTAGGTGTATTTCTTGAACAACTTGTCATTTTAAAAAAACATTCATTTATAGCTAAAAAACAATCAGCCCATTTTTCTTATTTGAAAGAGAATATAAAAGAGAATGAAGCTGTTTCCTTTGATTTTGCAGAAAATTATTCTTTTATACTCCAAGATGAAGCTCAATCATATCATTGGAATAATGATCAAGTTACACTCTTTCCTGCTGCAGTCTACTTCAAAGATTCTGAAGGACTAAAGTTTAAAATTTTTGTATTTATTTCAGAGAATCTCAAGCATGACACAATAGCAGTGCATTTATTTCAGAAAAAGCTCATTGCATACCTACGTTCAGATGTCATTCCATCTTTAGCAAAGGTCTATTACTTTACTGATGGCTCTGCTGCCCAATTCAAAAACAGGAAAAACTTTTCTAATCTATGCCATCACAATGAAGATTTTGTATTAAATGCAGAGTGGCATTTCTACGCAACAGCTCATGGTAAAGGAGTCTGTGATGGTCTAGGAGGTACTGTAAAGAGACTTGCAGCTAGAGCAAGTCTCCAACGACCTTATGAAGGTCAAATCATGACACCACTTCAATTATTTACTTGGAGCCAATCAAACATACCATCCATTCATTTCTTTTATTGTACAAATGAAGAACATTGTGAGGAGTATAAGTTACTTGAAAAACGTTTCCTTGAGACAAAACCTATTCCTGGAACACAAAAACTACATTGTTTTATGCCTGTATCAATAAACTGTGTAGAAGAAAAAGTGTATTCAGTTTGTGATCAAACATTTAAATATTATTTAACTGGTAATGAAAGTGCAATGCAATTGGCAATGGAGGCAATAACAGGATTTGTTACATGTGAGTACGATAACCATTGGTGGCTGTCTCATGTTTTAACTGTAAATTTTCCAAGTGAAGAAGTTATATTAACATTCCTCCACCCGGCTGGGCCTGCACCATCTTTTGTCTTCCCACCAAGACCCAACACACTCTCTGTTTCTGTCAAACAAATTTTAACAAAATTTGAACCAACAACAGCAACTGGCCGGACATACACACTAACTAAAGAAGAAATGGAATTTGCAAATAATGCTTTGAAGAAAAATATTCATTCAAAGTGACCTTTACACCAGAATATAAAACATAAGCTGTTTTTTTTAAATATTATATTGTTTTATATTTGTATTATCTTGTTTATGGTATGTATTTAATTGTGTTGTATCTGTTACCATCTTAAATGCCAAAGGCCTATTTATAAAACATGAATGTTTTGTAGGTTTTTAGTTAGTTTTTATTGCTACTTTTTTTAAAATAATTTATTGAAATCTCTGTAGGCTACAAAACACAAATTCATTTTGGTGAATTTCCAAATTATATAGGCCTATTTTAATTTAATGTTTATGAGAGCCTCTAGCATGGTATTATTTTGGTGACCCTAATATCATTAAAAATTAATTTAAATGTGATCCCATTGGGATCCCATGTTGAAATTGGGCATGCATACCTTTGAGATATGAATGAAAAATTGTGATTTTTTCCAAAATTTAAAATATATGTATTTCGAGAAATTCAAAATAAAAATTTGAGTTGGTAACCTTGAACTTTCAAAATGCCCTAATGTGGGCATGTAAAATATCATTTTAAAGCCCAATAAAAACCCTACAAAGTAGTTTTTATTTCATTTCTCTATCTTATTTCTAACTGAAGAAATTAAATTAAATATGATGGACGGTGAAGCTCAAAACGCTCTTTTTTTGAAATTTTGAAAATTTTTATCTCAAAAACTAAATAAGAAAAAATTATGAAATTTTAGATTTGTAAATGTCTTTGTAGGAATAGCAATCGTGCCAAAAATTATTAAAATCTAAAAGGGTCAGGTCCAAAAGTGTATAAAATTTGGATCATTTGACATGGAATGGCCCTATTGTCTACAGTTAAAAGTACTCAAAACAACAACCAACACCAGAAAGCAAATTGCTAGAGGAGCAGAGGTAATTACAAGTGAAGAAGTGATACACCGCTTAACAAGTGAGCAAGAACCCAAGTCAAAGAAAACAATGCAAGACAGTAAAAATGCCTCAAATTCAGGGAGAAAAAGATCTTTTAAAATCAACAAAAAAACAAGCCATTATTGATGATATTACTTCAGAAAGTGTAGCCCAAGAACTAGAGGAAATGGAAGATATAACTAGGGATGTATCAGAAAGAAAAAAATATTATTGAGTCTTGGTCAAATTTTCCACCAAAAAAAGTACTAAACATTTTGTTGGACAAATTGAGAAATTAATTGAGTCAGCACAGCCTTAGGTAAGATTTATTCGTAAAGTGTCTCAAAATATTTCTTCTGCGGTATTTAAGTATCCTGAAAATGAAGACTACAGTGAGTGCTGTGATGAAGACGGTTTTAATTCTACCCCATCCATCAATTGGGCGCAGGGGTGAATTAATATTTCAAATATCATTTTCACAATATAATATTCAATAATGAACTAGTTTTAAAGTGCTACTAGAAAGTGTAAATAGTAATACAAATTAGAAAATATGACAAGTGTTTTTCCAATCGAATACTTTTTTTTATTTCTCACAGCTCCAACATTATTGTAAGGAATAGAAAAAATATTATAATCTTATTTAAGGGGCAGAGAAAGATAAAATGATTCTTTCAATTTTTGCTCTAAATTAGCTTGTAACAGTATAGATTATTAAAAAGCTTTTAACTCTGGAATGCCTTGAGATAAATTCAATTTGTAGAAATTCATTTGAATAATATTTTTAATATTTAGCACCGCGTCTTACTACCCGTTCGGGTTATACGCTTTAAGTACTAATTACGCTAATGGATTAGGAATTGGGAAGGTTGAATTAGAGGAAGTGAACCCGCATTTGCGTGGAAGGAGAGTGGAAAACCATTTAGGAAAAATCACTCCCAGTTCACCCGACCGAGATTCGAACCTCGATCTCCCCGTCCTCAGCAGTCGAGCTCAAAGCGACAAGCGCGTTAGCCAACTACGCCACAGAGGCGGGTGAAATTCATTTGAAGATTAAGGTTTGTAGAATATGCACTTCCTCCACACTTTTAACTGTAGGAAGTGAATTTAATTTTTGGGGCAAGTATGCATTTACCTCAAACCAAGGGTAAAGTGCATAGCCAAACAGTTCAATTTTAATTTTTAAAATAAATACTGAAGTTTTCCCGCGATATGTTTAATCTTGGTACATGCAATCCAATCACATAAGAGATTGTATGGTAAAAATTACATTAATTTGGTTCAAATATTGTAGGATTTACAACTGGATAAAAGTGAACTATATAAATTTAGGGGTGCACTTAGCCTAATTTGTTTCTGGAGTTTTGAAAAGAATAGTATTAAGAAAATATTTTCAAAATATAAACTGCTAGTTAGGCACATACAAATTAAAGTGAATCAATGTCATTTTGTTTGGGAGTGCCGGAGAAATATTAAGTATAATGTTTCTTATAAAATTTTACTTTTGTACTCGTAGTTAGCAAAGATAGCTAAATTACGCCGATCATGACTTGCGTTATTAGTAGTTTAAAATTCAATATTTTGAAATACACATTTTCATGTTTAAATACGAGGCGTGTTTTTTAAGTAAGTACCGTCTTGAAATTTGGCCGCTGCAGCGCAGCGACTACCGTTCCACACATGCGCGTAGAGTACCTCCATCTGTTGGCTAGCCACAGACGCCATTACTGAAGTATTCAACCGTGTTTACCTCTCTTTGTGAGTATTTAAAATGACTCAGTCAATAGAAAATCCCGCCGACTGTGAAATGTGCTCTGTTATTCGTTTTCTTCATGCAAAAAATGTGAACGCGGCTGAAATTCATCGGCAGATCAGTGAAGTGTATGGAGAAAACATTATGAGCGAAGGAATGGTAAGAAAATGGGTTAGAACATTTAAAGATGGCCGCACGAATGTGCATGATGAGGAAAGAAGTGGGCTACCTTCTGTCATTAATGAGGACTTGGTGCAGAAAGTTGATGGAAAAGTTCGAGAGAGCAGACGCTTTACGATTTCATCTTTATCGAATGAGTTTCCTCAAGTTTCAAGAAGTGTTCTTTATGGAATTGTGGCAGAACACTTAAATTATCATAAGTTGTGCTCACACTGGGTACCGAAAATGTTGACTGAGGTGTACAAAACCAAACGTTTAGCCAGTGCGTTGAGTTTCCTTGAGCAATACAGTGATTTTGGTGATGATTTTTTAAGTCAAATTGTCACAGGTGACGAAACATGGGTGGCTCATGCTATGCCGGAATCGAAACAACAATCCATGGAATGGCGGCATTCAATTATTATTGTTATTGTTTAAAGGCCCATCGACACATCGAGGTCATTAGGGCCTTGAAATATATTAAAAACATAATAAAATCCCCATAAGGGAAAGAGATAAAACATTCACCATCTGAGACACCCCATAGGAGCGCTCAAATGGGCTCTTGGAATAAATTAAGTGATACACCTGCTAAAAAAAAACCACAAGTGTATCACTCCAATAAAAAGACAAAACAAACATATTAAAATATAACAAGTTAAAAAGACAAAACATGTTAAAATTATAATACGTTAAAAAGACAAAACAACATGTTAAATTGTAATAAAACTGTTAAAAAGATCTCAATATGAGATAATATCCAAAAGAGCCACTTTATGAAAGTGACTCAAATGGCATTAAAAAGATCCGCCTGGCGTATAAAACGGAGTAAACAAATAACTCCATCTGCACTATCGCGTAATAAAAAACGTAAGTCACCTTTAAAATCAAGGGCCAGACGGATGGGGGCTAGTTTGCGACACTCCACCAAAATATGATGCACACTAAGGGGAGTATCACAAAACTCACACACTGGAGGTGGATCCCCTCTCAGTAAAAAAACTATGGGTCAATGACGTATGCCCGACGCGGAGTCTCGTCACGATGACCTCCTCTCTTCTAGACTTTCGTATAGAAGAGGGCCATCGCGACACACCGTCCCTGATGGACCGCAGCTTGTTCTGAGCAGGGGTCAAGACCCACTGCTCGTGCCAGGTGCGTAAGACTCCACGCCGAACATAACCCTTTAGATCTAAAAACAGGACACCCAGACTCGCCTCCTTGGCTGCCTGGTCCGCAAGTTCATTTCCTGGAAGACCAGCGTGACCAGGAATCCAGCAAAAGGCGAGCCGGGTGCTTAGTGAATCAATTTTAAAAATTTGTTCATGTATCATCTGCACGAGGGGATTCCAGGAGTAGAGAGTGGACAATGCCAACAGAGAACTCATGGAATCCGTGCAGATGAGGACAGAACGGTGACTACTTCGGTATACAAAACACAAAGATTTAAAAATGGCATATAATTCAGCTGTAAAAACACTGGTTTCATTAGGTAAACCAAATTTAAATTGGATCCTTCCACAACAAAAGCACATCCCACGGAGACTCCAGATTTAGAGCCATCAGTGTAGATGCGCTCAAATCCGTGAAAGCGAGTGGAGAGGAGCTCATTAAAGGTCCTCTCATATACAAAGTTTGGGGTGGTCGCTTTAGGGAACTTGGCAAGATCAAAATGGCATTTCGGAGGGCGTATCTTCCAGGGAGAAACTCGACCTGGTGATGTGGTGATAGCCTTTGGCAGGACTATCCCACACGTGTCGAAAACCGATAGCATCCGGATCCCAACCGGCCTTGTACTACGCCATTTAGTTTCATACAAGACACGGTTAGGGGATGAAATACAGGGCGGTAAGCAACATTATTTGGCATACAATGCAGTTTCGACACGTAAGATGCCAGGAGGTAAGACCGTCGGTAAGAAAGAGGGGCTCACCGGCGTCAGCACAGATGCTGACGACTGGACTGGTACGAAAAGCACCAGTAGCCAGTCGAATGTCAGCATGGTGGACGCTATCGAGCATCTTTAACGCCGAGGGTCTAGCGGAACCATATACAAAACTGCCGTAATCAAGTTTTGATCTCACCAAGGCTCTATAGAGGCGCATCAAGGTTTCCCTATCAGCACCCCAAGAGCGACCACTCACAACTTTAAGTAAATTCAAAGCTTTAATACACCTCGCTTTCAGGTCTTTGATGTGGGGATCGAAGTTAGTTTAAAATCGAATAAAAGTCCCAGGAACCTTACGGTCTTGGAGACAGGTAAAACAACGTTGTTCATTAAAATATTAGGGGCTGGCTGTATTCCGCATAATCTATGGAAGTGGACGACAGCGGCATTCAACATCACCCAAGAAAGTGAAGTTCAAGCAAACAATTTCAGCCCGAAAAATCATGTGTACTGTGTTTTGTGATAGGAAGGGGTGTTGCTCGTGGATTTTTTGCCTCGTGGTAACACAATAAATTCTGAGACTTATTGTGAGACCTTAACTAAACTGCGCCGTGCAATCCAAAACAAAAGGTGAGGCATGCGGAGTAAGGGGATTGTTTTGCTTCATGACAATGCCCGTCCACATGTGGCTAATCGTACCCAAGATCTCATCGCATCATTTGGCTGGAAACAACTTGATCACCCTCCGTACAGTCCCGATCTAGCGCCTAGTGACTACTACTTGTTCCTGCATTTAAAAAAGCATCTTGGTGGTCAGCGCCACGACGATGATGATGATGACCTCAAAACGGCCGTGTTGCTGTGGTTATCAAATCAGGTGGCAGATTTCTATGAGGATGGAATTCAAAAGCTGGTTGTACGATACGACAAATGCCTTAATATTGGTGGAAATTATGTTAAAAAGTAGATTAAAGTATAGGCTTTCACGTAAAAATAAAATTGATTAAAAAGTACACTTGGTGTTTTTAATTTCAAAACGGTACTTAAAAAACACGCCTCGTACAATAAGGTTTTACACCCGGAATATTTTTATTGTTGCTATGTCTTATTTAAATAGATTAATTTTGTCCACACATAACTGATACTAAACATGGCTGAATCAATAAAGAAATGTAGACAATACAGTGTTTATTATTTGAAGTTTGGCTTCATTCCGTCATTATCGGACAAACAATTGCCTATGTGCCTTTTATGCAACAAAGTTTTAACAGGGTTGCCACTATTTTCATATTATCAAATTCCCTGTGTTTTCCAGAGAAAATTTTCATTTTTCCAGACACCTAATAGATATTATAAATATAATTATAGAGGCATTTAATTTAGTTTTAAAGAAAATTTTAGAAATGAAGAGTGGTAATTTGTCATTGGAAGAATGTTTTACTGTGGAAGAGAAACACATGTTTAAGAATTATTTGGAAAATGATGAGAAATGAATGACACATTTTCTAGAAGGAAAAATTGGTTATATTTTCTGTCTACCCTAAATGGAATGAAAAAAAAATGGGAAATACCAAAAATACAATTTTGAGTTTAAATGTGGGGGTGGAACAAGTTGTCTCAGTTGCACTCAGGACTTATCTCAAACTGATGAGGTGCTGGTAAGCATAGTCATCATAAATGAGACGTGTTCCGATCAGACTGCTCAATTCTCCAGTTACAAATTTTAGTCTATATTGTTCCGCTTGCAAGAACTTTATTGCCCAAATTCACTAACAAATTCCAGTAAATTCTAGCTTTTTGGTGAAATTCCCTGTGTTTTCCCGGTTTTTTCCAGACACAAACAAATTCCCGGTCTTTTCTCGGTTTTCCCTGTTTTCCAGGTGCATGGCAACCCTGTTTAAGCAATGACGCTATGAAACCATCTAAGCTTGAGGATCATCTGAGAAAATGTCACCCTGATAAAACAGGTAAAGATTTGAATTACTTTCAAACACTCAAAGATAAACTTCAGAAGAGACCCACAGTGGACATAATGTTCGCTTTGACTTCACAAAGAGACGATGATGGTTTGCGGGCGTCTTACAAAATCTCGCTACTTATAGCAAAATCTGGAAAACCGTATATTATCGGAGAAAAATTAATTTTGCCAACCGTTGAAGAGGTTTTAAAAACTGTTTTACACAAACCTGCATCTGATATCATTAAAAGAATTTCTTTAAGCAACAACACAGTTCCAAGATGTATTGATGAAATGAGTTATGATATTGAAAGCTTCTTGTGTAGTTATTTGCAAATGACTTATTTCTCTATACAACTGGATGAGACAATTTTACCTGGTAATGAAGCATCATTATTGTTGGCATATGTTTGTTTTATTATGTATGGATCAAGAAATCCAAGAACTGCTCTTAGCGAGAACTTTGACAGTCGACACTAAAGGTGAATCAATATTTAATGTTTTGAAGGATTATTTCATGAAAAAAGCAATCCCTTTATCAAATATAATATCAGTAGCAACATTTGGAGCACCTGCCATGGTTGGGTTATCGTGGATTTATAAGCCATTTAAAACAAAATGTACCCGTGGTGTTAACAAAACAGTGTCATCCATCAACATTTAGTTGCTAAAAATCTGAATGTTAGATTGCTTGAATCTCTTCAATTAGTCATTAATGCAGTAAACCAAATCCGAAGCAACGCGTTAAATACACGGTTATTTGCGCAGTTGTGTGAAGAAAATGATGAGAACTTTCATCAATTACTCCTTCACACTGAACTACGCTGGCCATCGAAAGGCTTATGTTTGACAATATTTTTTGCACTTTTTAAGACTGTTTTAGAGTTCTGAATGCTAAAGATCCAATTTTAAAAGAAAATGTAATCAAGTGGAAACCAGACATTACCAATTTAACAGATTTGTTTACTAAATTTAATTAGGTTAACTTGCAGTTATAAGTTGAGTCTAAATTTGACTAAAACAAAGTCCATCATTTCAACGTTTCTTGCCAGAATTAAGCTAATGAAGCAAAACATTGGACGGCGTGAATTTTCCCAGCTTTCCAATTTGTCACAGACAAACTGCCAGGAAGATGATGTTTCGACCTACGTTCAACATTTAAATGCCCTCGATTCAGATTTTGAAACTAGGTTTGAGGATGTTTTGTAATACCAATTGGATAATCAATCCATATGGTGACATTGAAGAAACGGATGTCATATTGCAAGAGGTACTGATCGGAATAAGCACTAACGAAGAACTTAAGGTACAGTTTAAAAACGGATATCAGAAATTTTGACTTCAAAAAGACATACATGTTACTTATCCCGTTGTTACAATTGAGGGAAAATTCAAGCACTGAAACTTTTAAGTGTGAATATACAGATAAGTCAAATTTGACCAACACTGTAAAATCATTAGTTACTTATGACAGGGTTACTAATAATAATGTGTAAAATGTTATTGAAAACATCTCACAGGAGCAAAAGGACATTGATTCTGAAATTATAATCAAGGGTTTGGTGATTAACACAGAATTAGAGTTGAGGAATTAGGCTAATATAAACAGTCCAAATCTTTGTGAGTAAAGTAATGAGGTTATGCAGCATGTTAATGTCAAAACTTTAACTTTTGCAGAAGACATCACTCATCGTAGAGGAATGGTGCAGACAAAAAGGTTTCAGCCAGAAAAGGAATTTCAAGACAATCCATCTCCAGAATCAAACATATTGCTACTGCCTTGTCTCACTATGGAAACTAGTTTTACGGTTAACCCAAAATACATTCCATTATCAATAGAAATGGAAATTCTTGGCAGTGAGTGTTCCAGAAATTATAACCAGTTACATGGGGGTTACTGAAGAAGAATTAAACATATGAAGTCAGGAAATTGAGGAAAGTAATGAAGTTGTTATTCATGATGAAAGTACCAAGATTTCATCAAAAAAAGAAATTACTGACAATAATATAGAAGGATAAATTGAACAAGTCCAGCTCAATGATGCCAACTTGCCTACTGGTTCGATAGTTGAAAATATTTATATTGTTGAACCTGACTACTTGCCATTATCAACTGAGGAAGAAGCGGTGGCTAATGAGAGTAGGCCTCCGTTACAGGAAAAGAGAAGGAAGCACATTAAATTAATAGCAGTTCATGGAAATCAAACAAGTCAAAAAATGCCTGTTACTTGGACAAAAAAAAAACCAAGATGCAACTGTATGAGGAAGGAAATAAGCATTATTTGATATTTTCCAATGGCAGAATCTGACAGACAAGAGTACTGGAAATTGGAGTGGGGTGAGAAAAAAATACTTCGTAAGGTCGCTAACTCAAATGTTAGCAACTGAAAGGCACAATGACAGGAAAGATGAAACAACATCCAAAAGGCAGTTTTCTTGCAAATATTACTTGAAAAAAGGGAGGAGAAAAGATAAGAGTTTGCCTCATTTTGGAGTTTAAAAAAAGATAAATATTGCAATTATTGTTAGAAATGTTATGAAATAAATCATATACGTGAATGTCCGAATGAACAAAATAACACTTTACTACACAAGACTATACAAATGAAAATAGCACACAACACTACATAATGGTCTTCTCGGGGTAACGAGCATCCAGCAAGACAAAAAACACCAAGGAGAAGGAGGAGGTAGGGATGTTCGATCTTGGATCGATCTTTTCGGAAATCGATTATTTGGATCGATTTAAAGGCTTCGATCTGATTCTCATATCGATTCTTTTTCTAGCAATTTCAAAAAGATCGAAAGAAAAAACTTTGAATCGATTTAGGGAAATTTGGTTGGCTTTAGGACATGTTTTTGTTGACTATTAGTATTAGGAAAATTTCAAAATCAAGGTTTGCAATCTTGGGCTGTAATTAGTTATTTGTTTTTTGTTAGTAAAGTGCAGAGAATAATCTACTGCCACTGGTCTGTTCTTTTAACGTCTAGGTTTTGAAAGTGACAACATCGCGTTTTTATTCGGTGCTATATTTATGGTAACGTGATGGCCCAGAAGTCAATTGTGTGGAAGTATTTTTTAAAAACCTCATTTGGTGGAAAGTGTAAAATATGTAATACTTATGTAAAAACTGCCATTTAATACAACAAATTTATGTAACCATTTGAAGCGTAAACACAATGAAGTGGATTTAGAACAGACAAAGGGAGAACCGCGTGCTGATTTGGCTGGATTTGGTTCTAAACTTTGGCCTAGTAATTATATAAGTTTAGATAAATCTCAATCTGATCATTAACGTTTGAAAGTGGATGATCCTGCATCACAGCCGAGTACCAGTTCAACACCTGTTTTTAAAAGGCAACTTATGGTAAGATACTTAAATGTAGTGATAAGTAAAACCTCTAGTATGATCGGCTGTATATTATTTATTTTATCAATAGCCTTTGAACTAAAGTGGTGGGTCAAACCCATAGTAGGAATACTAGAAAGACTAGGCCTAACAGGAAGTTGGCAGGCTAGCGAATTGAAATATTATATTCACGGGTTATAGTACGCTTCATAATAAATATAAAAATTATTTTCTTTGTTTTATAATAATATATTTACTATTATTACACATTTAAGAAGATGGAGAATAAAAGAATTCTTATATTTATATAAAGCTTCAACCATCTGTTAGCCTATAGCTTTACAATTTAAACAAAACTCACCAAAATCACACAGTAACGTAAATATTATATTTACCGGTTATAGTACGCTTCAAACTATTATAAAAATTATTTTATTTGTTTTAAAACAATATAGTTACTATTATTACATACTTAATAAGATTAAGAATCGAATAATTATTTTGTTTATATAAAGCTTCAACCATCTGTAAACCTATAGCTTTACAATTTAAACAAAATTCACCAAAATCACACAATAACGTAAATATTTACGAACATGGTGTATTGTGGTGTGTGGTCCTGCGCGTTTCAATAGTTTTGACTTCATTGAAATACTATTGTGTAATCTGGTTTTAAATTGTTTATGTTAACATTTTATTAATTTAAATTCTTATTAGGGCGTGGATGATTAGCAATGTTAGGGAGTTTGATAGGTAGTAGTAGGCCTACCATAAGTTAATAATATATCATAAATAGTTGTGTATTTTAAAACTACATCCAGGCATAATTTTGTGAGTTATAGTTTAATTGTAGGCCTAATGGATATGTGTGACAGCTCACATCGTGTAATTTTACTTGAATATGTTTAATATGATTTTAAACACGATAAAAGAAAGGCCCGACGCCATAGCTCAATCGGTAGACTCTCAGACTACTGAGCTATCCATAATCACAGTCCGTGACATTCTTTCACTTAATTGAATTTGATTCCATTATCAAGACCAATTATATGGGGGAAAACATGTATAATTTTGTGATACACATGTATTAATTATTGTGTTGTGTTCAACATCATTTTAGCCAAGTAGGTCTATGCAAGTTTTATTAATGAGAAGTTGTTAAAAAAAAGTGTAAATATTTATTTAATGTAAGTGTATAAATATTTATTTAATGTAAGTGTATAAATATTTATTTAATGTAAGTGTATATAATATTTACATTATAACTTGCATTATCATTAAGATAGCAGCAATTAAACAGTTTATTATTGTTGCAGGATGACCGGACTATTTTAAGAAAAACACTTCATTGTGTTCTGTCAATGATGAACTGAATGTTGAGCTGGAGGAGCAAATTTATTCTTATATTTCAACACCCTTATCGACTCCAGAAAGCTCGTCACTTGGAGAATTACAAACAATTAGTAGGCCTGCTAAAATACCAAAAATAAGTGAATTTGGTCATCCATTGCAGGCATATTCTAAATAGATAGAAGCCACCACAATGAGCCCAATGACAGCTGGATCACTTATCAAGAACATTCGAGAGATTTCCGCAAGATATGAAAACCCCGACACACTAGTAAGTGACAATGGTACACAGTGTCTGCCGAGTTTGCTGCATTCTTGAGGAAAAATGGAGTCGTACGTGTGAAAACACCACCATATCAACCTTCAAGTAATGGGCAGGCTGATCGGGTAGTAGAAACTATAAAAAACGGCCTAAGAACATGTTAAAGGAGATTGGCATACACATCTTGCGCGTGTTCTTTTCAGCCACAGATTCACCCCACACACAACCACTTGAGTGACTCCGGCAGAATTGCTTATGGGTCGTAAACTGCAAACGGCTCTATAAATGCTCCATCCGGACCCACGATCACACACGCAAGGCAAGCAAGAGACAAACAAACACCCTAAGTGACACTTCCACCTAGGAGATAAAGTGTGGATTCGGGAATATTCTGCCAACCATCCCAAGGGGACCCAGGGCACAGTGGAAAAATACCTAGTGGAATGGATTTATGAAGTAACCAACAAGGATGGTCGAATACATAGGTGGTACCACAGCGAGAGAGGTCCTGGGAAACTGGACAAACCAGTGGGCAAAACCAACAGGCAACACAAGAATGGGAAGGCTGTGCACGGTGCAGAAAAAGCAAGCACCATGTTTACAGCCATTGAACACCAAGCACCCACATCAGCCACTCTCCTTGCAACTCAGAGGAAGGATGCACGAGTCACTTTTGTTGAGGCCACAAAGGACAAGACGGCCAAACCCTCGTTATGTTGATTAAAAAGTGAAAATAGTGAGTGGGGGAGGAACTGCATAGTTCTAGAAAAAAAAAATGTATAATTTAACTGTGAGGGTCTGCTGTGCGCCATAAAACATAGCAAACAAATGAGAAAAAACTGAAGTGCGCAGCTGCCATGACACAGACAAATAGGTGTAGTGTCAGTGTTGCGATTTAACGGCCGTGAACAGACCCTATGACATTCGCGGTTATAATGTGACCTCAGCACTCACAAACATAACAATACCTTTGAATCCTTTTCATATTAATAAAGAGCTTAAAGAGCATGAAATATAAAGGAATAAAGTATTTCCATTATTGAAATATCAAAGAGCTTAAAGAGTGCCTCTAAACTGTTAACAAGGCGCCTGAATCACCTTTGTGAATTCAGGCTAAACAAACAGATTAAATCATTAAATTTTAAATTAAATTTAATCTCAAATATTAATTCTAAAAAAAATTACACAAAGGTTTGACTACCCGACATAACCCAAACTTCTGCAGGACTATTACTTCAACCCAACTTTGAAGTAATTGAGAAGGTTTTAATTTGTTAATATTTATCATCATAATAGAAAACAAAACCATGTAACATTAGATTACTGGTAATTTATCACTAAAAAACATAGGTTATTGTTAAAATTTATAACTTATTGGTTAACAAAAATAAATTACTTTTATAATTTCACCAAATTAAATACGTCTACTAAATGTTACCTTTAATTTAAATACTATAAAATTTAAAAGTTTAACCAATATTAGTAGCCACAAGTGCAATAAAATTAATTTTAAATTAAATATGCCAAGCAAGAAAAAGATTTTTAAAATTTCTGCCGACTAATAAGTCAAAATGTTTCAAAGAGACTAGCGCCAAAGCGGTAAAAGGAAACATTAAATGTTTCATAAAAGAATTTAACTTCCAAAATAAGTCGATAGAAATTACTGACGCCTATATTAACGATTTTAATCACATACTTAACTAAGTGTTAAAACACCCAAATCCACTATAGGTTGAATTGTTTAAGTATTTAACAAAATATGAAGAATCAAATAGCCAAAGCTATTATTTATGCATTATAGTGAGGATTACTCTATCTATATATCATATTCTGTAAATTGAAAAATGACACCTGGATAAGGGAAAGGTCCCGGGTTCGAGTCCCGTGTCCAGGTGTCATTTTTCAATTTTCAGAAAATATAAAGATTTTATATTTTTCCATCTCGGAGTGTATATGTCCAGGTCCTCGCAAGGGCCTCTTGTGGCTGAGTCGGAATTAATAGTCAGCCATGTTAGTTGAGTGCCAGCTTTATATAGGTCTAGTTGATGGATACAAGGAAGGGCAAATCTTCATATTATAAGTATAACGGTCATGTTGCGAACACGTGATAGAAGTATGATTTTTTCGGAACACCCGTTATCGTCTTGACACGTCATCCCGGAGATCCGTTGATTTGGCAGTGTAGATCACGTGATGCTTTCTGCCGGCCGGCTAAGCCAACCAGCGTAGGCCTAGGTCACCTCATGGAGGTGTCTCGTCGATCTACTTTGCAAAGGTGTGTCAAATTCACTTCAGAACAGAATTTGGTGTGAACTAGTCGTGTGAAGGTTGTTGGTCATGGAACTCGTGCTAAGCCAGAATATACAATGAGTGAGTAAAAAAATATTTCATACATAGTAAGTTTGTGTAAATTTTTGATATTGCAGGATGTCTATGAGTATCGACATTATTCGGGGCGGGTAGTATTGAAGTAAATTAGCTAGCATTGCTAATGTTACATAACAATCAAACCCCTTCAAAAACAAGTAGTACCATTCTTGTCCATCAAGATGGTTGCATCAAAGTTGATAAGTGATATCTGTGATCCTTGATTACTGCTGTAACTACCTTTACTTGTATGGAAGCGTAAGAAATAAGTCAAGGTGTTTCCACAGAATAACCGTATACGTTTTATTTGTAATAATAGAAATGAATGATACACAATAAAAATTATAAATGCAGTAATATAGCTTAAAAACGAGTTAAGTTGAAGACTTTGTAGTAATATAATATTTCGTAAAATACCAAAATAACTAGAATGTATGAAACTTTAATTTAAACTTAATGTTCCATTAATATGAAGGTAGACTAGAGTTTATAGTGATAGAATTTAATGTAAACATTTTAGTCCATCAATATGAAAATATACTGCAATTTAAAGTGGAAGACTTTAATACAAACATATCATTCCATCAATATGAAAATTAACTACAATTTAAATTGGAAGACTTCAATATAAACATGAAAATAGACACTATACAATAAGAAAATATGAAAATAGACTAGACTTTAATATAAACATATTATTCCATAAATATGAAAATAGACTAGAGACTTTAATATAATTATATTATTCCATTAATATGATAATAGTCTAGAATTTAAAGTGGAATACCTTAATGTCAACATATTACTCCATTAATATGATAATAGACTAGGGTCTAATGTGAACTACTTTAATATTGAATAAGGTGTCCCCATACACTAGTTCACCAACTGCCTAGGGTCAAAATAAATGAGAAGACGTCGTAAATATACAGAGCTCATTAGACAACCCAAAGATAAGGATATTAATATTACACGGAGACATTACAATACTAAAATAAATATATATATTTCCCAGAGCACTCTAAGGTAAAGACAATAATATCATTCGAGCCCGCCAATAATGGCGTAAATACTCCGGGCACAGTAATGACAAGGATTCCCAGATCATATAATAAATTCATAGTAAAGTTTTCCCGCCTCCTGTGCTAATTCTCTGTCTAACGACGTAATTGAGCAGCGTGAAACAAAATACATAGCCAAAGAGATGTCTTACGACCATTAATAAGTTAGCACGCACTATACATTAAGTAGAGTCAAAGTCAAATTAAGTACCCCGTCTAGCAATGTGTCCCATAGAGATAGACTCGTACAAAAACCATACAAATATGCGATAGCCACCTTCCTATTTCTCCGCTTAAGGCAGCCAAGGTAACCATAGCTATATACAACAAGTGAGTGTTCCTCATATGATATTAAAAGATAAAAAATTCTTTCAAAGACAACATCTCTGAAATATATCCATTTACTAATAATGCAAATGATTAAATAGAAAGGCGGTAAGAGCGCTACTCAAAGTTAGCTGCCTAGCGGCGAGAATAGAAACAAGGTTCACTTATGAACAAAGATTTGGTTCCTCAACCAATTAATTAGAAATAAATCGTGGTTACAAATTAAACACGTTGAAACCTCAAAGAATCCCATCTCAAAGTTAACAATTAATATTTATAAATCCAAACCATTAATTTGGAAGAGATTTCCTCCATTTTAAGCCGAAATAGAATTTTGCTGAATATAATTATTAAGTCTAACCTTATTCAGCGCTCTCACCTTGGTAAGCCAGTGATACAATAAGTGATGATACAAATGAACCACCACAACATATAGCAAGCACGTAACCATGACATGCCCACAGAGAGAGGGAAAAAAAGGAGGAGAAAATGGAGTGGAAGGGAGAAGACAGAACAGCGCTGGGGTGGTGGAGAGGGGGGGGGGGGACCGTGGACACTCTAGGGACTAGTAGAAAGCACTGGAACCGTCCAGGTGGCGGAAACGAAGACTAGACGCGTGTAGTGTCCATCACGTGTTCTTTCTGGGCGTGGCTTCCTTCATGAGCAGACAGGTGAATCATCTTTGCATTTAGTCCGTAATTGTGTGTTAGGGAGAGGAGGTCGTAGCACATGTTCTCTAGAGTTAGAGTTCAACAGGGCAGAGGGTGAGCATTCTCTCATTTGATTGAGCTTGTTACTTGTAACTCGTTACACTGCTGCTAGATGGTCATTTACAATAATGTCTTTAATGGCATTTTAAGTAAATATATGCTTGAAAATTATTTATATTTTTGTAATGTTTATATACAGTGCCTAGTTGATTTTCTGATAATATCTTTCAAACCTTATTTATATCGAGTAAGTCTTTCATTTTATCTTTTATGGCTCTCTAAATGTAGGCCTATAGAATATCTGGAATAATCAATTATATTCAGCGGCACCTCGTGAGTAAACCTTAAGGGAAGGTGCTCTCTTAAAAATTGTTAAATTAGTCAGACAACAGCTTACCTTATATCAACCTTATACCAACCATCCTATATTTAGGTGACAAATTATTCTATAAAAAGTATAAAGTGAATAAAAGCTATATTTAAAAGTATAAACAACCCACCGGGTTCGAAGTCACGTGAAGTCGTGAAATCACACACACACACACACACCAGTAAACAAAGAATATATAAATTGGTTCTTCACAATCTCGAACAATATACATACAATATACTTTAAGGATTAGTGAATCAGTAAGTTTATCGTTTGAAAGAAAACTCTAATCTTGGTTTTTATCTGGTATCTTGCTAATCAATAATTGTTCTGTAGACAACATAGCCAAAGTATTTAATTTGTCTTCACTCATGGCGTTTCTTAAGTAAGTTTCGATTACTGGCCTTCCATTATTTTTAATTCCAATTTTTTTTTCTAGTGATAACGAACAAAAATTCACTCTTTTATTATCAGAAACTTTCATTATTCAATAAATTAAGCGAAAACGCGTCACACTTACATACTAAACAAATCAATGACTTTCCTTATCTATGAGCCAGTTAGCTGACTGCAGCTGGTACCGATAGCAGACCACACTTTATCTCAGCCCCCAAAACTTATAAAGGTCAAAGAAGGTGACATCAGGTTGTCATGGCAAACACTCTGTGACTCATGTAGAGCTCGTGGGCGCTTCTGATCAAGCCCAGCCAGCACAGAGATTGTTAACATACGAGCGCTGTATGTCACTCGCTGGAACTATTATGGTTTTGCTAATTTCAATAAAATGGGGAAAAAGATATAACGATTTTCTAAATTGATTTTTGTTTTTCACTATGTAATGAAAAAAAAATGATAAATTGATATGAATTTCCAAATATGTTTTTTTATTTTTTTTATCTTATTTTGCACAGAGGGCACCACCCCAGAAACAAAACTAAAAATATATCTATCTTATAATATTGAAAATACCTTTATCACCCAAATGAGAACATATTTGAATTCCCACAAAATATTTGGGAGCAATTTTTTTTTACAGTTTAGAGCTAATAAAAGAAATTGTTAAAACGACATTGTTATACTTATGTTTTGACTTTAACATAAAATAAAAATAATTGTATTTTTATCGAATTAACATTCTGGTGATGTATAACCGTGAACAATAGCTACAATGTGGCCCATCAATAATAAGTTAAATACATTATATTTCTGTCTGTTTGTTGTGGCAACGGAGTTGAAAGTTGCTTGTCGCAAGAGCGGACATTCAAGACAGGATGTAGGTCGTGACATCAGTGTCCGGCAACAAACCACTAATATTCAACTAGTACAATACTTGTCAAGTGAAAGCAACGGTTGACAGTTCGTCACATCAAGTCCAAACATGGCTCTTAAAACTGAGGAAAAATCAGCCCTTCAGTTAATATCTAAATCCCTGTTGGCAGGAGGTAAGACACTGGGCCTATAATTTATATTTTTTTAAATAAAATACAACAATACACCTCTTCTACTAATAAATATTGTAAATGTTTTCTCTGTAGATAAGGTCATGCTTTGTAATTTTATAGAGGTAATAATAGTACAACCAGATAAATACATTTTGACCAATTTTGAAGGAAGAACAAAAAACTTTGTTTAATTTGTAGGTAATTGTTGTAAATATGTGAATACATTTTTAATCGAAACATTGTTTTTCAGAGAACTTTATTTGTTTGGTGGATTGAGATGACACCAACACCATCAACAACGGATAAAATTTCTGTTCTACAGACTCACTTGATAATCTCTCATGTATTAAACTTAGGTGATAAGAACGTTGATCGGCTCTCTCATTTGATAGATACTCTTGAATCAATTAGAGGCGCTGTGATCACTTAGAAGTCTCATTTGAAATACGCGTGCCTATTAAATCGCGGCTTGTCATATTTATAACCAACCTGGAATTAACATATTCAGCTGCATTTCAGAGAGCCTTGGATCACACTTGGTATGAGTATTTTTACATAATTTCTCTCCATTCCTTTTCTTATTTCTAATAAGATGTAGGTTTCTCGGGTTTGCATTCCTTGCTAATGGCTAAAATACATAACTTTTTCTTATACGGGCAGTGTTTTTTGTGGGTCCACCCATATTAAAAATAAATTACAAAAACTTTTTTTCCAAAAAATCAAACACACTTTGAAAAATTCACTAAATAAAGGGTAAACGATAATACTTATTGTAATCTTCTTTAATTTTCATTTTTTAAAGTCGGCGCTAAATTAATTACAAATTACAACCTATAACTTATTAACTAACTTAAAAAAAAACCTGTTGCAATCAATGAATGGCTCAAAGAGAAACATAACAATGGGCAACTGATTCACGAGCATTCTACTTGTTGACAATCTTCTTTATGAGAAAATAACTCAATGTTGTTAGTTTCACTTTGCAGTTCTTGACTTGTGCTTGCAATAAAATAAGGCCATTATTCAAGTTTGTACACTAAAGTATGTAGGCCTAATACTTATAGGGTTTGTGTTAGTAAGGTGTAGTTAGAGCTTAGTTGATTGCTTTAGTTATTAATTTGGCACTGTCTTCAAAAAGTGAAAATTTAAATGAGATTAGAAAAAGTAATATTTTTTACTTTTCTAACAAATTTTTTAAAGTCTGTTTGATTTGAATGTAATTTTTTTATAAACATTTCTACAACCTTTATATAAAAACTGGCACTGACTTAACTCATTGACTAAACTATTAACTTAAATACAAGCAAGTGTCACTAATGCTTTTAAATAGATACCAATATCAAAATACTATTTGTAATGTATTCTGTCAAAAAAAAAATTTCATAAAATTGAATTAACAATATCTATAATGTTCTTAAATAATATTTAGAAGCCTTAAAGAAA
>JBCFYV010000048.1:0-131644 GCA_039000515.1 Timema cristinae | reverse complement strand
ACAAGAAACTCCTCTTCCTGGGTAAGGGCCAGACAACGACTGCTTCCCCAACAAGAAACTCCTCTCTCCTGGGTAAGGCACAGACAATGACTGCTCCCCAACAAGAAACTCTTCTCACTGGGTAAGGGCCAGACAACGACTGCTTCCCAACAAGAAACTCCTCTCTCCATGGGTAAGGGCCAGACAACGACTGCTCCCAACAAGAAACTCTCTCCCTGGGTAAGGACAGACAACGACTGCTCCCCAACAAGAAACTCCTCTCTCCTGGGTAAGGGACAGACAACGACTGCTCCCACAAGAAACTCCTCTCCCTGGGTAAGGGCCAGACAACGACTGCTCCCCAACAAGAAACTCATCTCCCTGGGTAAGGGACAGACAACGACTGCTCCCCAACAAGAAACTCCTCTCTCCATGGGTAAGGACAGACAACGACTGCTCCCAACAAGAAACTCCTCTCTCCATGGTTAAGGCACAGACAACGACTGCTCCCAACAAGAAACTCCTCTCTCCTGGGTAAGGCACAGACATAGGCCGCTCCCCAACAAAAGTAAAGTTGTATTACTATTAAACATGAAAAAATTTGATTTGAAATATAAATTTTTATGAAACCAATAGTTTCTGAACTATAAGCAAATATACATACTTTTTAATTCATGTTTGAAATTTAATATGATTTTTATATTGTAGGTGACCTGGTGGTCTAGGTGTAAGGTGTCAGACTTCTGTGCTGGCGGCCGGGGTTCATCCTCGGTCCCGGCACATATTTATCTTATTGCCAAACCCTTCCTTCACCTCTGACAAGACATCTTGTGAATGTGGGGAATGCCAGGCCTCCACCGTGGTTCGATTCCACGTTAAACTGTAGGTCCTTCATTTCATCTCACAATCACCCTACATTACACATCAGCGTAAGTGCGTACAACCCGAACGGTTAGTAAGACGCGGTGCTAATAATAGTAATAATAATAATAGATTCTTATATTCTTTGCTGTACAAAAGATACTTCTCTTTTCCTCACTTTTTATGTAACAGTGTTCCTCGTTCCTAATACCATACATTAGTAAATAACAGTATCTATGTGTTCAATTATATATGATCTTTGGTGTAGTGTTCCTACAACAATGCACATACCTATTATTTCGTTTCACAAATCTTACGAGTTTTTAATACAGTCATATTTTAACATAAAGGGGGAGGAAGCTGTGGGTTACTGTACCATTTATTTTAAAATGCATTTTTTATTCAAGTGATATTTTAAAATATTCATGTTCACATAAAGAGTTATTTATGTTTATGAGAAAGTAAGCAATTTTTTGTATTCATATCGTATTTCTCGTTTATTCGACAGGTTGGTACGATTAAGTTTCGTTCATTTCGATCACTGTGTGCACAATTTTATTGTACACAATTCTCTCTAACACCGTATCCTAGCAATAATGTTTGACTGTTTTTCATCTTTAAAGTCATTTTGTGTTCGTTTGTAGACATAAAAACAGTAGAAGTAGAATGACCTTAAAACGTTCCTTGTTGAGTATTGAGTACTCGCTAGCTGTTCTCTCCTAAGGCAGTGCTAATATACAACCACGAAAGAGAAAACAAAAGAAAAACGAAAACAAATTAACCGCGCCGTTTTGAGGATGTACGAGATTCGGTTCATCCAGGTTCGGCTTATTGGTCTTATTTCTACTTTTCAATATTGTTTTGCAGTTTAATTATGTCAATTAATTTCCTGAATTATTTTACATCTACCTTTAATTCATGAATTATGTTATATTCAACATTCTGTATTTATATTTAATCTATTACCGAAGGAAAATGCCACATATTTTTAGTTCCGGGATAGTGAAATGATATTTACTTTGCACTTTTATTATGTTCATTAATGCCATAATCATTTTATACTTAACTTTTAATTTAATGTGAACTCTACGTACTTGACTAAGTGTTAAAACTTTTTCAATTTAATTATTACTGAAGCAATATGCCATAAATATGTAGTGCTGTGAAATGTATTCACACAACAGAAAATTGAAAACTAAAAAAAAATCCAGCTGATTTCAAAAGTAGTATAATTTGGGAATCCAACCTAAAGCGGGCGCATTGGCAAAGGAAAGGGCACAGGATTTGTGAGGGTAGCCTGATCCTTTTTTTTAAATTAATTTTCTTGCGAAAATTTTAATAAGAAACATAACCAAGCTATCTTCACAGTTTTTAAGGTTGGAGTTGCATGAATAGGCTACAATACAGTACAGTACAACTGAGGTTCATCAACGTAAAGTATAAGTTATTAGAAAATGTACATGGCCTGGGCATATTAAAACTAATCAGCATAAACCACTGATTAGTCCTAATATAATTTTGAACCCTATTGACTTAGATAACTTACAACATCCATTGACTACATATTTTTGATGGCATTTACATCTCACAATGTGCCGACAATTTTTAACAAACAAATATCAAAATATCAAGGTTAACAAAAATTCAGCATAAAAAGTATATATTATTATTTATTAATTACCACCGCATCTTGCTAACCAAACGGGTTGTACACCGATTAATTTCTACGAGCAAGCTAGAAAGAGCCTATTAATTTGGTCGGAAGAGGTATTTTCACATACCTTTCAGGGTTATTTTCATATCACAATCGACATGGCTTTACTTCTCCTACGAAAGAATGTGTGCAACGGTTTTTTGTCGCTCAATAAAAAGCCGCCCCTGTTTTATCATCATTTGATACATTCTCAACAAATTCTAACAAGTTTCACTGTTTTAGTGAAAAAATAAGTTTTTTTTATGAATTTAAATGTTTGTCAATGTCATTTTATGTCCAAAGGGGGGCTAATGTGAACAATTTGTCCTCCCATTTTTCCACGGATGTGTAGAAGAAGTGTGAGGAAAGAAACATCAAATTTGTGTTTTTACCTGCAAATACAGCTCACTTAACACAACCACTTGATGTTACTGTGTATGTACCCCTTAAAAAACATTGGCGTAAAATTTTGAGGAGGGGCGTATCACTGCAGGACTAAACATTGAAAGTCTTCCAAAGGAGGTTTTCACAAAATTGTTATAAAACACTAATGACTGCCTTGAAACCTAAAGCAAAAGACAATATAATGTCTGGATTTACTTGCACTGGTATTAGACCATTTGGTAGAGAACGTGTTTTGAACAATCTTCCTGATCCTGCAGTAACTGCTGAGAAAACCCCAACTCCAGAGACCAAGCTGCAGCAACTATGCCGGGTCTTACCCAACCTATTGCCCCTAGCACTCCCAACAGAGCACCAGACGACAACAATGATCTTGACCAGGCTCATACACTCCTATGACAATGGAAAATGTTGTAATAACAATGTTAAGTAAGTGAACTGCACAAGGGTCCAAAAGCAAGGGCATCAAAAAGGACAAATTTATTTGTAAAACCTGTCAGCAGTATTAGTTTTGAGGAGTAAAAAAATCAATAAACGCCACAACTAGTGGTACCTCCACAGTGGCCAATAAGAAAAAAAAATCAAAGTAAAAAAACAAAAACAAAAAACACTTCCTCTGGTGATATTCCATCTATCTTTGATGCTGAAGACTCCGATATGTCGTCCGATGTAGAACCATTTATGGATGTTTCTATTGTGTTATCTGATCTAAGACCTGGTGTTTTACCAGTAAAAGTAACTTATTGGGTAATTGTTCAATATTTATTGAAGACGAGTAAGAAACATTTTGTTGGACAGGTGATAGTGTAACCCTAGCTCTGAAATTAGAGGGGCCCAAATACACGAAAATAAAATATAATCTATGTTATTTAAAAAGGTAAACAAACAAATAGGAGTGAGCAGTGTAAGTTACTGTTTTGACAATGCTGGGTACATAATGCGTCCCCAAAGCACGCAACTCAATCCTAGATGCAGAAAAAACTACGGTCTTCCTTCAAAGATATATAAATATTACATACTAGCTCACCCGACAGACGTCGTTCTGTCAAAAGCTATTGGACTGTGGCAGTCCCACAAACTTATATTTTCTGGTCAAGTTCTGGTGATGGCGTCGCTTATAAAGTGCACATGTCGTGATTACATCTTTAGTTTTCAGTAATGGTCACCAGAACAGATAAGTTTGTGATACTGTACAGTCACAAATGTGTAATTTAAACAAAAATTGAATATAAACGTATTTAAGAGTGATCACTTTATTTATTTACTATCAAATAATTACCGTGGAATAAACAATAAATTTGCATAGTGTTAATATACTTTTCTATGTATTTTTAATGTCATAATCATAAACAACAACTACTTACAAAATTAAGTTTTCTATTTCGCACACTTCAATACTTTAGTAATATTGTGTTAAATGATATTTTCATTGTAATGCTTTCTGGTACACGATATTTTTTGTTTGATTAACTGGCGCGTAAACAAACAAAGCTGATGGTTTTCCAACACGAGAACAGGCAACATACAATTGGCCATGCGAGAAACATGGGTTTTCAAGATTAATGCCGCAAACACTCAATGACTGCCCCTGGGATTTATTATGGTCATAGCGAAAGCAAGCCGTACTGGAAACTGTAGTCGTTTAAATTCAAATGGTATGTCAGTCGGAATCATTGGGATGCGTGGTATCAAAATGTCTTCTCCTTTATACTTTCCCTTTATAATGGTTGCTTCGATCACGTTGTTCAGTATTTTTTTCACCGCTAGTCGTATGCCGTTACAAAGACGCGGTTGGTTGATATTTCGCAACATTATGATCACCGATCCGACCTTTAATTGAAGATTGTGAGCGGCAATCCTGGCAAATCCAGCGAGTTCAAAA
Source organism: Timema cristinae (assembly GCA_039000515.1). Classification (NCBI taxonomy): domain Eukaryota; kingdom Metazoa; phylum Arthropoda; class Insecta; order Phasmatodea; family Timematidae; genus Timema; species Timema cristinae. The sequence continues at coordinate 126,827 of JBCFYV010000048.1, read as the reverse complement.
ATTCGGGTGGATAGTTGATGACATCATCTTGGTTAGTAGCGGAATCAAATGATTTGTATGTCCTCAATTCACCAGCAATTTCATTTTAAATTTTGAAATTTAATTAATTTACATCCATGTTTTTGGGAGCCAATATATTTCGTTCGCTCAACCAAATATGATCTCTGTAATTTTGAGCAACGTTTGGGATCACCTTTTGAATGAGTTTGATTTTTGAATCAGTTAACTGACAAAAATTGTCTGGAAAGGTAACGCAGCCAGTGAGAGTCTAAAGCGAAGTTGCCATTACCTATGTCAATGAGTTGTTTTGAAAATATTTCTCCAGATCGATCATTTTGCAACTCGACACGCATATTCTTGCTTAAATTTAGTATTTTTACGTGTTTCCACAAAACGGAGGACTTTAAACACATGCATTAAGTTCATCAGCTGGCGTTGAGCGTGTAATCACTGGCAATGTTTGACGAAAATCTAAAAAGACTAATAACTATATTATACATCTTATACATATATATGATACATTTTGTGTGTATATAATATATTTATATATATAATATATTATACATCTTATATATAATATTTACTATACATATTATAAATATAATACAGCCTATATAATTAATATATATACGTACTATACATCATATTGTAACATTGCCGAAGTTACGAGAGACAATAACATAAAATTATATATATATATATATATATATATATATAATATATATTAAATCGTCGAAGTTACAAGAGACAAGAACATAAATATTAAATAATTTAATTATGATTAATATTACTCACCTTGCCAACTTATAAACAAATATCGCTCCATATAACCTAAATAACAACATGATGGCTAGCGAAATAAAACACACCTGAGCTCCATCAACTAGCCCTGCCGACTGAAGGAATTGCCGAGATACAGAGTTAGTTCTAAGCTCGGCCACTGACATACCTTAGAAATACGTCATACAGAAGGTTCTGGGTCAACCAGAGTGCCTTGCATTTCTGTCAGCTCTCTCTCTCTCTATTTGTGTTGGTTCACCCACCCTCCCCCTTCCTTATTCCTTTCTGTGGTGTTTCAAGCTGAGATGTGGATTGAATATAAACTGGTGACTTTCCTCTTTCTTTGTACTTTACTCTTGTTTGGATTCTCACCGAGGACACTTCTTGTCCTGGAAAATGTAAGCTTTACAAAATTCTCTAAATTTATCGTTTCGTGTAAATATGTATAACATAATAAATCTTTCAAATATGGATAATATTAAATTAAAATTCGTTTCTTCTTTTGAATCTTCTGAAAATTTCTTCAAATACTAAGATATTTAATTTTCAGAATATGAATTCTGATTGATTTAAAACTTGAACCTTGATCTCTAATGTTTTCCTTCAGAATGACTCTAATAATTGTTTTCAAATCTTCGAATATTAGTATTGCATTTACCTCTTGTAACAATCTCGACATTGAATATTCGGAGACTTTACCAGTTAATGATATATATTAATTATCTCGTAATTTTGTTTGATTGATATGCTTTTTAAGGACTATATACATAAAAATTGAAGAATGCGTTACGACGTATGAGTTTAAATGTTAATACATAAATTGTTCCTTGTTGGTCAGTACAATATTTAAAGATAAGTGTTTATTGGTCCCACTGCACTAACTTGAATTCCTGGTTGGGATAGATTTTATTCATAATCATATTTAGGTAATTGGGTTGTTGACACAATATTCTTTTTATTGCGATTTCTTTTGATTTTTCTTGACTCTTTTATGAGTTTCTTTATTGAAACCATTGTTATTAACGTTTATAACTAAAGATAAGAGAGATTAAATGAGGCTCTACTGTTTGTATATTTTGACTGAAGATTTCTGAATAATAATTTTTGAGGATTATTAAATGCAGTTGATCTCTATTTACATTCCCGAGATAGTTAAGTCTGTTCTCAATAATAACAGTAATGATATTATTTATTTGACGAGTAAACATATCATATTGTTGTAGTAATAAAGTTAAGAATAATTTTTGAAACATATAATGAATTGTTTAAACTTCTATATTATTTATTTAAATAAATTATAATCAAATCGTTTACCACTAATTTATCTTTATGTGTCATCCCCCCCCCCTCAGTCAGTAGGTGGTGGGAGGAGGAGCAACAACATGGCACGCTCACGTTGCTCTCCCCCCCCCCTCACCCATAGCCATTCAACTAGCATACGAAGAGGCGGGTCTGGCACCAAGACTACGGAAAGGCTACAAGCTGTCCTTTCGAAAGACATTACTGAGGATGACCTCGCCTTCCTCGGCGAAGCGATCATCGAAGAAATTCCAGTATACCAGTGGGACACATGGTCTGGCACGTAATTACCGCGCATAGAGCATAGACAGCCACGCTGCTGGCATAAGAGAACCCGAACCACACGAGGAAACCAGTGACACGTGGGGCCAAGAGCTTCCAACCATAGAAGCCCTAGAAGAATGGTGAGAAGAACAACCCACAACAACCTTGAGGAGCTGGTCGAGGCACTTGGCATTACCTTATAGGAACCAGAAGCCCCCACCACTCCAGTCACAACAACCAAACGGCGAGCCCCCGCAAATCGAGATTCAGCACCGGAAGGCAGCATCAACGATGAAGAAGGATCGCTAGGCGAACCAGAAAGGGTTTCCCCCTTCCCAAACATCGGACGTGGACTCCAAGAACTACTACTAGAGGAAGGGATCCCTCCGATTTGCATCGAGGAATGTGAGTACATTAGACCAGCAGTTCCAGCCCTCCAGCCTGTACAATGCAACAACGAAGTAAGATTAAGAAACCTCAAGAACGGAGTAAACCTCCCACGACCAACAGAGGCACCTTTAACCTTCATTTGGACCAGGTCGTCAGAAGCAATGGACCAAGTAATCCAAGATTGGGTACAAACAGGCCTCCTAATTGAAGACAAGCACGTGAGGAACGCCTTTCCCTTTTATTGTATCCCCAAAGCCAATAAAAATATTTTTAAAATCCAGGACATCTTGAGCTGGATGGAATTCATCAACACGCCTCCATTTACCGTGTTGTCGGTGGGAAGCGCTCACCAAGGTCCTGCCAGGTTCACTGCTATGGAAAATTGATCTTAAGTCCGGATTTTACCAGGTGCCCATCTCACTAGAAGCCGGGCGCGACATCGGAGTCTACTACAAGGGCACAAAATATTCCATTCACCATCCTCACAATGGGACACTCCCTTTCTCCGGTCATCCTACAAAGAACATCCGAGGATACCGTCAGAGCCATGTAGGAAGTGCTAACAAGAACCAAAGCCATCGTGTACCTCGACGACTTCCTCTTCTACGGGCTGGAGGAAGAGGATTTACAACACGCACCCGAGCTTCTAGAGACCCTGGGACTAACCATCAACCAGGACGAGTCATCATCAATGGCATCAAGGTCCCTGGTATACCTAGGCTTCAATTTCAACACAGAGACATTAACCTTAAGGGCTAGTTCCAGCAGCTCAGGATCGTGAACTCACCCTGCTTAAGCACATACCTAAAGCAAACCCAAAGGACGTTGCCCGGATTGCAGGTTACCTGAGTCGGGTCGGTTTTAACCGCCGCTGGCCAATATATGCAACGGAAATATCTACAGAAGGTGCCCGGGCGTCGCACGCCAACTACTGTCCCTCCCAAGTTTGAGACGGTGCAACTGGGCCCCACTAACCGGAAGGACCAACACAAATCTTCACCGACGCAACGCCCTGGTCACTTGCTGCCTACAACCCTGAGATTCCAGCGGCCATGGCACAACGGCTGCGGAGAGCAAAGGAGATAAACGAAGCCAAGGTAGCCACAGGATTACTAGCCCTAAGATGGAAGAAGAACGAGATCTACCTTCAATACGACTGTGACTGGATAACGCAACAGCTTACCATAGCATACACACTGGCCGGGGCCTGGTCTTCAATCATCCAGTCATCAGACACTTGCACCTATATGTGGCGAACCTCCTGAGATACACGAAGTGGGATACCTTCTGCGTCCAGTCAAGCCTTAATCCAGCAGACAACGCCTTCCAGAAAATACTACAAGAATTACTCGTGACAGAAGCCCCTACCACCGGGTGGTAGACCTAGACACAGTACCCACTGACTTGCTGGCTTACTTGTATATATAAAAATTGTAGCATGTCATAATTCCATTGTATACTATTGTAAACCATCAATAATAATAAAGGCTGAGAGCCGCTTCCTCTCACTGCCTATGGCTGTCCATCCCATGACTGTCCCCATATTACCGCCCGTTTACCGATGTTGTCTCATTAAAAAATTATCTCTTGCCATTTAACAATTATACCTTTTTAAAACTTAGGTATGTATGTGAAGAAATCCAGCTGGATAAAGTTCACATATTATATATTATTTATATATATATAAAATACATCTTATATATAATATATATTATACATCATATAAGCTATATACATCTTACATACACAGTAAACCCTGATTTTACGGACTTTGGATCTAACGGACAGCTTTTGTCATTTGCTATTTTACGGACATTGGTCGACAAGTCCGTAAATCAGGGGCTGTGAATGGGGAAGGGCATGACTCACCTTCTCTTTGTTGCTATCTAGTGCACACCACTCAAAACCGGCTTCATCTGGTTTCAGAAATGTGCGAGTTGTAGCATTAAGTTGTTCTGAAGCTTAGTTTAGTTGTCATTCCTGGATCATTAGGCTTGTTTCTTGTACAGTACTTTGAGATGTGTTTATAGCTTGTAACTGTGTTTTAGTGTTTTATGTGTAGGATTTATTTTCATATATTTACTTAACTGTACGTGTATAAAATGGCTCCACCAAAGAAAATAATCTCTCTTATTTCAAGTACCAAACTAAAAATTATTGAAAAAATAGAAATTGGGGTATCAGTGGTTAATATTTGCAGGTAATTTTGAATTGCACAACAAACTGTGTCCGACATAAAAAGCTCGAGGGAAAAGTGAAACTGTTTTCTTTAAAATATGATTTAACATCTTCAACCAGCAGGATTAATCAAAGAAAAAACTTGAAATTACAAAAGAGAAAGAATTAGAAGAAGCAATTTATAAATGGTATGCACAACAGAGAACAAGTGGTGTCGGTGTACGGGGTGTTGAAATTCAGGCTGCAGCTGAAAGGCTAGCTAAACATTTGAATGTATCAGACTTACAGCGAGAAGTGGTTGGTTGTTGCGTTTTCGTAAGAGAGATAACATTGTACCGTGGAGAGACTAACCCGGCACAAACTACATATCTTACTCACCCTATTCAACGAACCGGCTGGATTCTCGTACAACGACAATGATCTCGCCACATCAACAACACGTCAACAAACATCGAACTCTGTGTGAGAAAGTGACAGTTATCGCGCTCTAGTGCTTTTGTGAACTGATACATCTATCAAAAGCGCTCATGCGCGAAAAGACTGTTAGAAGAAAGGCTCTCTGTCTCCCGTGGCCCGAAGTGACTCCCGCCCCCCTTGACTGTGTGTCCGTCCAACCAGCGCTATGCACACGCGCTTGGGCAGATATAGACTTCATGATTGGATTATAGTGACCGCATTATGATGTAATTCTCTCCTTCCCTTGTTTCCTCCACTGAGTAAGATCAGATATAAGCTTATGTTTTGCTAAGGAAGTCGCTCTTTGGTGCCTGATAGACGTTAGGCTCACATGGGCGATATGTAGGGCCCTAGGACTAATAGAACGTAAGTCTGCCTAGGATGGCAGGAAATTAATCTTAGGCCATGTTATTATAATATTCAGGTTAGGGTTGTAATCTTGGTGCAGATATGCCATATTATTTTAATATTCAGGTTAGGGTTGTAATCTTGGTGCAGATATGCCATATTATTATAATATTTAGGTTAGGGTTGTAACCTTGGTGCTGATGTGCCAACTTATTGTAATATTCAGGTTAGGGTTGTATTCTTGGTGCAAAGGCCAGGGAAACTATTTGTTAGATGCCATTATTAGTTTGGTTGATAGGTTTTACACATGCCTGATTTGTGATCACAAATCGAAAAGCGTGCGGTGAATCATTGAGTGCTGATTTTGGTAATGTGCAGCCATCCAGGGAAAAGTTGAATCAAGCTCTAAATGAAACAGGACTGATATTATCTCAGCTGTACAATGCCGATACAACTGGTGTTTTATGGAGGTCTTTGCCTGAAAATACACAGGCTTTTAGACATAAAATCTCAGTTCCAGGAATAAAACTAAGCAAAGCGAGGTTTTATGCTCTTGTTTGTGCCAATTCCTATGGTAGTCACCAGTTAAAAACGGTTGTAGTTGGCAAATCCAAAAGACCACGAGTTCTGAAGGATATTGTGGATGACCTGCCTGTGCTGTTCTACAGTCCTACAAAGGCCTGGCTTACTCAAGAAACATTCAAGAATTGGTTTAACCTCCACTTTGTACCTGCATTTAGACGATACCAAACAGAAGTGCCCATGATCTTACAGGGAGAAGTCAAGTCTTTATTACTTTTGGATAATACTCCGTCACATCCAAACTGTGAGATACTTTGCAGCTCTGATGGAAAAATCAAGTCAATGGTTTTACCCCTTAGCACTACTTCGCTTACCCCGCCTATGGATCAAGGCCTGTAGGCGTTTGTACAGGAGGCAGTTCTTAGAAGAATTCATGGAGGTGCTTGAACAGCCTGCTGACGTGCCGGAGGATACTAAGGGATAGAGGACACTAGATAACATAAGGAATTATATCATTAAATTGGCCATTTTAAATTGTAGCAGTGTCTGGCAAAATACCAAAAACACGACTCTCTCCAACGCATGGAAGAATATTCTGTTGGACAAAGATTGGAACGACAATATTTTGAAGAGCGGTTGTTGATGGGAGGGGAAATGGGTCCAACTGTAGAACAAATCCAAGAGTGGCTGGAAGCAGACGAGGCGGATCCTGGACACTAAGTAATGACTGTGGAAGAGAAGATGTAAGAGCTTCTAAAAGACCTGAAGATGAAGATGGTGGGGACAAAGATGAAAATTGAACAAGAGAGACTCATAAGCTTTCTGAAGTTATAGAAGCGCTACATAAGGTTGTAAACTATCTGAATGTGACTAAAGACATGGAAATGCAACCTTATTACCAACATGTAAGACGGCTAAGGGAAGTTGTGGTTCGAAAACATCATAACAAATACAATTAAAAATTGATATGTTTGTTTCACACAGTTAAAGATTAAATGATGACAGATTTGTTAAAGTTCATGTTTTTTAACTTCGAAGAAAAATTAAATGCAAAGACAAACTGACTGCTATTTTTATTGTGTATATTATTAACTTACTTTTACTTACCTCATTGTAATTAAAATGCATCACTAACGCAAAAATATTTTTTACTTGTATTTTTGTAATCAATTAATTTTTCACCCCGATTTTACATACAGGCTTTCCCCCTGCCCCCACCCCCAATTAGTCCGTAAAATTGAGGGCAATATATATATATATATATATATATACATACACATCTTGTATATATATATCCTCGTCATCGGCAGTCCAGTCTACTGTGAGAGTAGCGCCTTAGACCGTGCGTCCATGGAAGTGGGTGCATACATATTAATTACGCTAATGCTGTAGGGTTGGGTAAGGTATAATTTAGAAGAAATGTAATCAAATTTTCGTGGAGGGAGATTAATAAACTATTTAAGGAAAACATACCTTTATTACATTTTATTTAAAAACATTTTAATTTGAAATTGTGGGAACATTATCGCCTCGATAATTATTTTTAAGAAATCGCTAAATTAATGTGGAGAATCCAATAATACCAAATTCGTTTTTTTTATTGAATTGAATAATTGGAAACCAATCTCATCTAAGTGACGAGGTACCGCTCGGCCATATTGGTAAAATTGCACAACTGAAACTTCATGTAATCTATTAACATCACAGCTTGAAACGTTACAACCTCAAAACCACGAAATCCTTTTTTTACCTTATATTATTGTTCCTACACACGTAGGCATCACAGTAATCTGTGAATACAACCTATAAACATAGAAAATGGCCAAACTAAGCCCAGCAGATCCAACGTGTTTACATCACAACATAGCACGATTAGGTCAGAACAAGATGGCGCCGTCCACTCCTAGGAGATTTCACTCGACCACATAGGATCGCCTATCCACATAGTACGTAGTATAAAGATAAGTACTGCCAGCCGAGTAAGCTGAGGATGTTTTGTTACTAAATGTTCCCATGAAAATGTGGTACACTTCCTATAAAAACACCTCCCTCGTCCCTACCCTATGGGAGGATTAATACGTACATGTGCATATTCCAGACGTGATGTTGGTTTAACCGGGTCCGCACAAGATTCAAGGTTGGCACAAGTGTTATATTATGTACGTTTGACGAAGCTTAACCAAGAGGTAGTCAAATATTTGGAAATTTAGTTTATTTCAAAGCTATTTTGAGAATAAATTTATTAAAATTTTCTCAATGTTAAAATAATCAATTTCTTATACAATTCACAATGTGGGCTGGCTTCTACACACAACTTACATTGAATTATACAATATTTTGCCTTTAAGTTTTTACTTTCTCTGGACCCCTAGAAGAAAGAAGTATTCTGATGATAAAAAAATATTTGAACTCAAGATTTTGATAAAGGTCGATGTTTCATGACCCCACTGAAACCAAAAAAGTTATTTTTGAGATGCCCTTTGTATGTATCTCAGACCAGAGCCTACATTATTTTATCAATCGGCCTAAAACTTGGTATCTAGGGCTGTCATAAAGTACCTCGAGGGATTTTTGGAATTAAATATCAAACCCGGAGACTAAGGGTAGGTATCGTAGTTTACTGAAGGAGAAAAACGAGATTCTCTCAAAATCCATTATATTTTGATTACGTTTAGTATCCAGACAGTTTAACATTACAAACAAAATGGAAACGATCTTTCCACTAAAATGACTTTGAGAGTAATTTTTTTTACATAGGTGGAAATGTCCACATTTGATCATACATCCGAAACTATTTGACATAAGAAAAAGGTGTATCATTGTAGACGTTGTAGTACTGCTAAAAAATGTTGTTTTTTATTTGAAGTATATTTTTATAGAACCAATAATTCCTAGGCTATAAATAAACACATTTTTTTATGTAGTACACACTTTGGGATATTAAATTGATTCTTATACTTGTTGGTGTACAGAGATCCTCCTCTTTTCTCAAGCTGTCTTAACAGTTTACACTATTACATTTATGCTAGTTGGTGGTGTGTTTCTGCAACAGTGTGTATTATTTCATTTCACGAATTGTATGTGTTTTTAGTAAATGCCCCTATCTTAAGATTAAAGAAAGAAAAAGTCTGTACGGTGCACTGACCATTTATTTTCCTAGGAATGTGTACATTTTGTACTTATCAATCAAAATTTGACGGGTTACAATGGCATCATTGTCATGTTCACCCCATTTACCCCGGTAGGTTATATTATGGTACAGTTTATTGGATACTCGGTCTAGATAAGCCTGCTGTTACCTTAGTGTACTGTGTCCTTTACCACTGTCTGGTGTGATGATGCTATGTTTTGGGCTTCCTTTTTTATTTTTTACAAGAGCTTAATCTAAGCGATTTATCTATACCTTTTGACTTAATATTTATATTATATACATGAAAAAAAAGGAAACGTTTTCTGCCATTATTGACCTTCATTATTTTTTCTTATCTTCATAATTATCACCCTCATTACAAGAAATAAGTTTAAAAACCATTTGCCTCTCTCCTGGCCGTGTGCTGTGATTGGAACAGGACTTGATGAGGTAAAATAGATGGTTGGCTGGTTTGTGGCCACCAAGTAGAGAGGCTTGGCCACTCGGGGGGAATTGTTCCTCTTTGGATAGACCTGCATGTCACTACTTTATTGAACTGTAAGAATATGGAGGCTAAAATAAGAAATTAACTCTTGAATTTGTTTATTTCTTGTCTTTACCGACCGTAGAAGCTTCTGCTTATGTGATCGTTTAGTATAAGGTATCACTCTCGGAATAAAATTGAATGATTCTGATGAAGAGGTCCGGGCTCGATGCCCGGTTATATTTTTGGGGGCTTGTCCCAAAGGATTCAATACTACTCCCCTCACTTAAATGCGTGTGTACATTTCCTCTAAATGTGTAAATATGTAGATAATTCGAACAGGTAATAAGTCAGACCAAAAAAAGAGGTACTGCTAGCGTTAATTTATAATTTGATCAAAAATAACAAACTTAATTAATAAATACATTTTTTTGCATCATCGGGTCTCGAATCAGGAACATAATATACTTATAGGAAACACCACCACAATAACTACCGATGCAGCCAAAGTATAGTCGTGTACAATATAAGATTGATGATTACTACGCTTGCGTTTCCTGTAGGAGTCTACTTGTTTGAATCCCGGTTGTGTCTGTGAGTGACTGTGAGTGTCTGTGAGTGACTGTGAGACTCCAGAGAGAGCAGGTTAACAACTGTGCACCAGACACTCCGGAACAACAACTTAGGTATATTAACTAGTTTCTTATGCAATAATAATAATAATAATAATTATTATTATTATCTTGCGCTGCAAAAGCCTATTGTTACAACTCCCTCGTAGTGGTTTGTTTTGTCTACATAGTTACGGTGCATCGTTAAAACAGATGATTGTTTTATTTGTACTTTTCAAGGGCAGGTCTACAGTCATGAAGGTGCACAGTGGGGCTTTGCTCTCTTTGTTAGAGAGACAAAAACAATAGGTTAGGAGAGGTGTTCAAAATAATTACTATTTTATTCTAGAAAAAACAACAAAGAGACCGACAAAATGTGCTTCTCTTTAGAATTATTTCACTCCGCTATGATATTCTCGGATACTTAGAGCTGAAAGATATCCTTGTTTCAGAATGAATTTAAAACACAATAAATGACAAGTCTATTTGAAAGATATAATAATGTGGGTTTGGATGAGAACTGAATCTGACAGCTTCTTAAATTCGTTATTTTGACCAACAGCCAATCAATCAAATTGTAATAACGAGAAATATTGTAAGATGTTGTTAGTGAGCGCGGATGACTGGTCTTGCCACGCCAACTGCTGAAGAGTGCCGGACTTCTCTAAGGGTTCATCCAGACCAGTGGTCCCCAACCTTTTTCAGACTGCGTACCCCCAGCTGGCTTGGTTCCTTTCCGCGTACCCCCTACCCCAAATCCTCCAGCCACCCCACCCCCCTGCACCCACCCACCCTCAATTTTTTTCATCCGTTATAGATTCCGAAAATTTATCCAAAAAAGGTATCTGTTGAATTAAAATAAATGGTCTATTTTTTCATTATATAGTTTTTTTATTTTTGAAGTAAGCAAACAAATTAACACAAAGATTGGGAAAATGAAAAATTAATGTGATATTTGGGACTGTATTGAGTTACATAGTTTTGAAAAATTAGGCTCAAAAGAGGATAAATACAATCTCAAATCCGGAAATGCGTCTAATTTGCTTCTATATTTATTTTTTATATAAGTATACGAAGAAAACACCCGTTCAACAAGTTCCGTGCTAGCAAACGGCAACAAAAAACATTATGGCTTTTCTAGAACGTTCACTGTATTCGTCACCACGACGAGTCCAAAAGCTGACTAGGTTCACCATTCTGCCATTGAAGAGGTTCTTCAGTGTGGTATCTGATGCGAGCTCTAGCAACTTCTCCTTTCTAGGAATCGACAATGAAGCCGGTTCAAAATACTCTTCTTTGAAAGGATTAGATATCCACCGATCTTCCATTTCCGGCTCTGAAATATTTTTTTTCAAACGAGGATTTTAATCCTTCCAGGTTCTTAATTATCTTATCACCGACTGTTAAATTTAGCTCGGCTTGTGACAAGAATCCGTGAAATGTTTCGAACACTTCAGGCTGTCCTTTTTTAATGCACTTTGCTCAAAAATATATTTTTTTTCCATGGATTCAATTTTGTCAACAACTTGAAAAAGTTACAATTTTTTTGAAGTGAAAGATTGAGTTTATTAATCTGGTGGAAAATGTCACTCAGGTATGCAAGGCTTTGTAACCATTCAAAATCATTAATCCTGTATCCAGGATTTTTAAAAGGATGCTCTTCCAAAAAAGGGCTACCTCGTGTCGAAGTTCAAACAGCCGCGTCAGGACTTTACCCCGGGACAACCACCTAACTTCAGTGTGCAAAAGCAAAGTGTTGTGAATGATGTCCATTTCTTCACACAGTAATTTAAACAACCTGGAATTAGTAGGATTTGCCTTGATAAAGTTGTAAACTTTGACCGCTTCATCAAGAACGTTTTTCAAATCTGGAGGCAAAGGTTTCGACGTGAGGCTCTGTCTGTGAATACAGCAGTGCGTCCATTTCATTTTTGGGGCGACTTCTGCCACGCGTGCACGAAGACCTAAGTAGCAACCTTCCTTGGATTTTCCTCCATCTGTGGTGAGCCCAACGTATTTTGACCATTGAATTCTTTTTTCAACAAAATAGTGATCAATTGCTTCAAATACGTCTTTACCAGTCGTACGGCCCTTCATTGGGTGACAAATAAGGAGATTCTCTTCGAATTCTAAGTCTTTCAAGTACTTAACAATTACAAGTAGCACAGAATATTCCGCAACGTCGGTACTTTCGTAGACTTGAATAGAAAAAAAATCACAATCTTTGACGTGACTTATGACTGTGCTCTCAACATCGTCTGACATGTCCCGTATTCTTCGAGACACCGTGTTATTTGAGAGAGGTATTAAACTCATTTTATGAGCACTTTCCTCTCCAAGCATGCATCCGACAGCATCTTTGAGGCACGGGGAAATTAAATTTTCACCAATGGTGTGGTTTTTACCTCGTCTCGCAATACGATAGCTAATGTAGTAGGAGGCCTCGGTAGCTTTGAATGAATCACTTTTGGTGGATTCAAAATGTTTTTTAACGTTTACAGAACTCTGAAGTTTCAACCGTAGAAAAAACGTGGCATCTTTATCTTTGAGCTCGGGATGTTTAGTATGTAAATGGCGTGTGAGCAAAGAAGACTTCATTGAACCGTTGCTTAATACTTCCCCACACACAACACAGAGGGGCTTAGGGCAGTCCTCTTCTCCTATACATGAAAACCCGTAGTTAATGTAGCTGTCCAAATACCTTCTTTTCTTGGTTATTATTCCCTTTGAAGAAGAAGAATAAGAAGAAACTGAAGTTTGTTTACTCACATGCTCAGGCACTGGTTCTTGTACCTGTTGTGGTGTCGTATTGTTGGTCCAATCAGTGTCGAATGATGTGCACGGTACTTCATTTGGTGTTTCAGTCAACTTCCGGTTCTGCACAGATCCAGGTTTTAGCCACCGATCCATAGCGTAAATCACGTGATTAGTAAAATTGACGTATGATTGTAGCAATAACACGCGTAGGACTCAATACAAACACCCACAACAAAAGTTAAACACAACACTAATTTATTCTTTGTTTTTATGCACAGCCCGGCACGCGTCAACTGTCAAATCTAAAAGACCGAGGAAGGGAAGCGACAATCCTGAGTGGAGGGATGTTGGTGAGGGGTTGAGCTGGTGGTCGCGTACCCCCTAACGGCCTCTCGCGAACCCCCGGTTGGGAACCACTGATCCAGACTGACAAGCGTGCGAGCGACTGAGTGATTAATTAGCAGATAGCTCTCGATCAGTGGCGGCTCGTGTATAGGCACTGCGGAACTGCAGCACCCCCTATTTCCACTTGATATTATCGATAATATTTAATATAATGAGTCTTTTTTTCTTTAATACTTTCTTTGTTTTTGTAGTACAATATATATTCCTTAAGCTTATTATCAGTACTTTACTAGCCGTCCCCCAGTTTATGAAAAAGATACAAAAATCTTTGTATGGAACTGTGCGCTTCACAGTGCCAACGACGTGGTGTTTGACTGTTGTGTGCATGCGCACATAGGAGGGGGGTGGGGAGGAAGGTAGAACTGCCTGGTAGAGAGAGCACTGTTGATCTCGCAGTGCCGGCTATGGCGTCATGATGGAAGGAAGTTTTATTTTACTCAGCGTGCGTTGTGCTTAAAAACTGTATACCATATTCTTGAATGTGAGAAAGTGTATAAAAGTGTAGAATTTGATTATTATTCTGCTTCCAGCTATTCTATTTGATTAATTTTTTTTCGGTTATTTTATTTAACAGAAAGACTAAATGCACTTGCAGTACTTTCAATAGAGAAAAATTTCCTCGATTGTCATCCAGAGATCAAGGAGAAAATTAATGAACTTTTGGCGCAAATTAAAACAAGAATAATGGATTTTATTCTTAAATGAATAGATCAAGCTTGAACTGAAACAATTTAAGTTAAAGTCAGTAAAAAATGTTTGTTTTTTTGCTAAGATTTTATCAAGTTCTTGAATAAATATTCTTTTTATACATGTATTTTTCCTTTTACACAATTTTAAAACAAAGGCTAAAATTTTACTGGAGCAGCACCCCCACTGATTTTAGCTACGAGCCGCCACTGCTCTCGATAGCTGTTGACGGGGAGGCAAAGGTTCGAATCTTGGCTCAGTGAACCGCGGGTGGTTTTTGACAAGTGATTTATTGTTGTGGCTTCCCCATCCTCTATCGCGCTAATTTATATCATTATTAGCACCGCGTCTTACTACCCATTCGGTTATAATCACTTACGCTAATGTGTAATGGTAGGGTGATTGTGAGATGAATTGGAGGACCTACAGTTTAAGGTGGAATCCGAACCACGGTGGAGGCCTGGCATTCCCCACAGTCACAAGTTGTAATTAATACACGTCTTGTTAGAAGTCCGACACCACCACCAGGTCAACCATCTAATTTCTAATTTATAATTTATAAAGGCTTCTTTGTTTATAATATTGAAGTACATTAACATATCAGTTTTACATATATATACCAATAAAATTAGGCCGTTAGTAGCAAGTGTGCAAAACCTATCGATAGTCATGTTAAAATGAGAAGTTTTCCTAGCACTCAATGAACCAATATAGACCCTCCTACAATAATAATGTCTAGCGCCTGTAAACTAGGCTGAACCTGGTCGAGCGCGCGCGCTTGAAAAATAGAACCAGTTCTCAAGCTCGCTTCAGTCTGGCCGTCCCTTAAGTCTTTCAACTGTTCACTCCTGATTATCACCTTGTGACCAGAAACAATGTGCAACTATTCACTCCTGATTCTCACCTTGTGACCAGTAACAATGTGCAACTATTCACTCCTGATTATCACCTTGTGACAGTAACACTGTACAACTATTCACTCCTGATTATCAACTTGTGACCAGTAACACTGTACAACTCTTCACTCCTGATTATCAACTTGTGACCAGTAACATTGTGCAACTATTCACTCCTGATTCTCACCTTGTGACCAGTAACTTGTGAAACTATTCACTCCTGATTCTCACCTTGTGACCAGTAACAATGTGCAACTATTCACTCCTGATTATCACCTTGTGACCAGTAACATTGTGCAACTATTCACTCCTGATTATCAAACCTTGTGACCAGTAACAATGTGCAACTATTCACTCCTGATTATCACCTTGTGACCAGTAACATTGTGCAACTATTCACTCCTGATTCTCACCTTGTGACCAGTAACATGTGCAACTATTCACTCCTGATTATCACCTTGTGACCAGTAACATTGTGCAACTATTCACTCCTGATTCTCACCTTGTGACCAGTAACTTGTGCAACTATTCACTCCTGATTATCACCTTGTGACCAGTAACATTGTGCAACTATTCACTCCTGATTATCACCTTGTGACCAGTAACACTTGTGCAACTATTCACTCCTGATTATCACCTTGTGACCAGTAACATTGTGCAACTATTCACTCCTGATTCTCACCTTGTGACCAGTAACTTGTGCAACTATTCACTCCTGATTCTCACTTGTGACCAGTAACATGTCAACTTTCACTCCTGATTCTCACCTTGTGACCAGTAACATGTCAACTTTCACTCCTGATTATCAACTTGTGACCAGTAACATGTGCAACTATTCACTCCTGATTCTCACCTTGTGACCAGTACATTGTGCAACTATTCACTCCTGATTTCACCTTGTGACCAGTAACATTGTGCAACTATTCACTCCTGATTTCACTTGTGACCAGTAACTGTGCAACTATTCACTCCTGATTCTCACCTTGTGACCAGTAACTTGTGCAACTATTCACTCCTGATTCTCACCTTGTGACCAGTAACATGTGCAACTATTCACTCCTGATTATCACCTTGTGACCAGTAACATTGTGCAACTATTCACTCCTGATTCTCACCTTGTGACCAGTACCATTGTGCAACTATTCACTCCTGATTTCACCTTTGACCAGTAACATTGTGCAACTATTCACTCCTGATTTCACCTTGTGACCGTAACTTGTGCAACTATTCACTCTGATTCTCACCTTTGACCAGTAACTTGTGCAACTATTCACTCCTGATTCTCACCTATGACCAGTAACATGTGCAACTATTCACTCCTGATTTCACCTTGTGACCAGTAACATTGTGCAACTATTCACTCCTGATTCTCACCTTGTGACCATAACTTGTGACCAGTACCATTGTGCAACTATTCACTCCTGATTCTCACCTTGTGACCAGTAACAATGTGCAACTATTCACTCCTGATTCTCACCTTGTGACCAGTAACTTGTGCAACTATTCACTCCTGATTCTCACCTTGTGACCGTAACTTGTGCAACTATTCACTCCTGATTCTCACCTTGACCAGTAACAATGTGCAACTATTCACTCCTGATTATCACCTTGTGACCAGTAACATTGTGCAACTATTCACTCCTGATTCTCACCTTGTGACCAGTAACATTGTGCAACTATTCACTCCTGATTATCACCTTGTGACAGTAACTGTGCAACTATTCACTCCTGATTTACTTGTGACAGTAACTTGTGCAACTTTCACTCCTGATTTCACTTGACCAGTAACAATGTGCAACTATTCACTCCTGATTTCACCTGTGACGTAACATGTGCACTATTCACTCGATTCTCACCTTGTGACCAGTACATGTGCAACTATTCACTCTGATTTCACCTTGTGACCAGTAACATTGTGCAACTATTCACTCCTGTTTCACTTGTGACAGTACATTGTGCAACTATTCACTCCTGATTCTACTTGTGACAGTAACAATGTGCAACTATTCATCTGATTTCCTTGTGACAGTAACATTGTGCAATATTCACTCCTGATTTCACCTTGTGACCAGTAACATTGTGCAACTATTCACTCCTGATTCTCACCTTGTGACCAGTAACATGTGCAATATTCACTCTGATTTCAACTTGTGACAGTAACATGTGCAACTATTCACTCCTGATTTCACCTTGTGACAGTAACATTGTGCAACTATTCACTCTGATTTCACCTTGTGACCAGTACATGTGCAATATTCACTCCTGATTATCACTTGTGACCAGTAACATGTGCAACTATTCACTCCTGATTTCACCTTGTGACCGTAATTGTGCAACTATTCACTCCTGATTCTCACTTGACCAGTAACAATGTGCAACTATTCACTCCTGATTTCACCTGTGACAGTAACATTGTGCAACTATTCACTCCTGATTCTCACTTGTGACCAGTACATTGTGCAACTATTCACTCTGATTTCACTTGTGACCAGTAACATTGTGCAACTATTCACTCTGATTATCACCTTGTGACAGTACATTGTGCAACTATTCACTCCTGATTCTCACCTTGTGACCAGTACATTGTGCAACTATTCACTCCTGATTTCACCTTGTGACCAGTAACATTGTGCAACTATTCACTCCTGATTCTCACCTTGTGACCAGTAACTGTGCAACTATTCACTCCTGATTCTCACCTTGTGACCAGTAACTTGTGCAACTATTCACTCCTGATTTCACCTTGTGACCAGTAACAATGTGCAACTATTCACTCTGATTCACCTTGTGACCAGTAACATTGTGCAACTATTCACTCCTGATTCTCACCTTGTGACCAGTACATTGTGCAACTATTCACTCTGATTCTCACCTTGTGACCAGTAACATGTGCAACTATTCACTCTGATTTCACTTGTGACCAGTAACATGTGCAACTATTCACTCCTGATTCTCACTTGTGCCAGTAACATGTGCAACTATTCACTCTGATTTCACCTTGTGACAGTAACAATGTGCAACTATTCACTCTGATTATCACTTGTGACAGTAACATGTGCAACTTTCACTCTGATTTCACTTGTGACAGTAACTTGTGCAACTATTCACTCTGATTCTCACCTTGTGACCAGTAACATGTGCAACTATTCACTCCTGATTCTCACCTTGTGACCAGTAACAATGTGCAACTATTCACTCCTGATTATCACCTTGTGACCAGTAACATTGTGCAACTATTCACTCCTGATTATCACCTTGTGACCAGTAACATGTGCAACTATTCACTCCTGATTCTCACCTTGTGACCAGTAACATTGTGCAACTATTCACTCCTGATTATCACCTTGTGACCAGTAACATTGTGCAACTATTCACTCCTGATTCTCACCTTGTGACCAGTAACATGTGCAACTATTCACTCTGATTCTCACCTTGTGACCAGTAACATTGTGCAACTATTCACTCCTGATTATCACCTTGTGACCAGTAACATTGTGCAACTATTCACTCCTGATTATCACCTTGTGACCAGTAACATTGTGCAACTATTCACTCCTGATTCTCACCTTGTGACCAGTAACATGTACAACTATTCACTCCTGATTATCACCTTGTGACCAGTAACATGTTGCAACTATTCACTCCTGATTCTCACCTTGTGACCAGTAACATGTGCAACTATTCACTCCTGATTTCACCTTGTGACCAGTAACATTGTGCAACTATTCACATATCCTGATTTCAATTCACTCTGATTACCTACAGTAACATTGTGCAACTATTCACTCCTGATTATCACTTGTGACCAGTAACATTGTGCAACTATTCACTCCTGATTCTCACCTTGTGACCAGTAACATGTGCAACTATTCCATCTGATTTACTCATCCTTGTGACCAGTAACAATGTGCAACTATTCACTCCTGATTTCACCTTGTGACCAGTAACATGTGCAACTATTCACTCCTGATTCTCACCTTGTGACCAGTAACATTGTGCAACTATTCACTCCTGATTCTCACCTTGTGACCAGTAACATTGTGCAACTATTCACTCCTGATTATCACCTTGTGACCAGTACAATGTGCAACTATTCACTCCTGATTTCACCTTGTGACCAGTAACAATTGTGCAACTATTCACTCCTGATTATCACCTTGTGACCAGTAACATTGTGCAACTATTCATTCACTCCTGATTCTCACCTTGTGACCAGTAACATTGTGCAACTATTCACTCCTGATTATCAACTTGTGACCAGTAACACTGTACAACTCTTCACTCCTGATTATCAACTTGTGACCAGTAACATTGTGCAACTATTCACTCCTGATTCTCACCTTGTGACCAGTAACTTGTGCAACTATTCACTCCTGATTCTCACCTTGTGACCAGTAACAATGTACAACTCTTCACTCCTGATTTTCACCTTGTGACCAGTAACACTGTACAACTCTTCACTCCTGATTATCAACTTGTGACCAGTAACAATGTGCAAACTATTCACTCCTGATTCTCACCTTGTGAGCAGTTACCATTGTGCAACTATTCACTCCTGATTATCACCTTGTGACCAGTAACATTGTGCAACTATTCACTCCTGATTCTCACCTTGTGACCAGTAACTTGTGCAACTATTCACTCCTGATTCTCACCTTGTGACCAGTAACTTGTGCAACTATTCACTCCTGATTCTCACCTTGTGACCAGTAACAATGTGCAACTATTCACTCCTGATTATCACCTTGTGACCAGTAACATTGTGCAACTATTCACTCCTGATTCTCACCTTGTGACCAGTACCCTTGTGCAACTATTCACTCCTGATTATCACCTTGTGACCAGTAACATTGTTTCAACTATTCACTCCTGAGTCCCACCTTGTGACCAGTAACACTATACAACTCTTCACTCCTGATTATCAACTTGTGACCAGTAACATTGTGCAACTATTCACTCCTGATTCTCACCTTGTGACCAGTAACATTGTGCAAACTATTCACACTCCTGATTCTCACCTTGCGACCAGTAACATTGTGCAACTATTCACTCCTGATTCTGACCTTGTGACGAGTAACTTGTGCAACTATTCACTCCTGACTCTCACCTTGTGACCAGTAACAATGTGCAACTATTCACTCCTGATTATCACCTTGTGACCAGTAACATTGTGCAACTATTCACTCCTGATTCTCACCTTGTGACCAGTACCATTGTGCAACTATTCACTCCTGATTATCACCTTGTGACCAGTAACATTGTGCAACTATTCACTCCTGATTCTCACCTTGTGACCAGTACCATTGTGCAACTATTCACTCCTGATTATCACTTGTGACCAGTAACATTGTGCAACTATTCACTCCTGATTCTCACCTTGTGAACAGTAACTTGTGCAACTATTCACTCCTGATTTCTCACCTTGTGACCAGTAACTTGTGCAACTATTCACTCCTGATTCTCACCTATGACCAGTAACAATGTGCAACTATTCACTCCTGATTATCACCTTGTGACCAGTAACATTGTGCAACTATTCACTCCTGATTCTTCACCTTGTGACCAGTAACAATGTGCAACTATTCACTCCTGATTATCACCTTGTGACCAGTAACATTGTGCAACTATTCACTCCTGATTCTCACCTTGTGACCAGTACCATTGTGCAACTATTCACTCCTGATTTCACCTTGTGACCAGTAACAATGTGCAAACTATTCACTCCTGATTTATCACACTTGTGACCAGTAACATTGTGCAACTATTCACTCCTGATTCTCACTTTGTGACCAGTAACACTGTGCAACTATTCACTCCTGATTCTCACCTTGTGACCAGTAACAATGTGCAACTATTCACTCTTGATTATCAACTTGTGACAAGTAACAATGTGCAACTATTCACTCCTGATTTCTCACCTTGTGACCAGTAACTTGTGCAACTATTCACTCCTGATTCTCACCTTGTGACCAGTAACAATGTGCAACTATTCACTCCTGATTATCACCTTGTGACCAGTCACATTGTGCAACTATTCACTCCTGATTCTCACCTTGTGACCAGTACCATTGTGCAACTATTCACTCCTGATTATCACCTTGTGACCAGTAACATTGTGCAACTATTCACTCCTGATTCTCACCTTGTGACCAGTAACTTGTGCAACTATTCACTCCTGATTCTCACCTTGTGACCTGTAACTTGTGCAACTATTCACTCCTGATTCTCACCTATGACCAGTAACAATGTGCAACTATTCACTCCTGATTATCACCTTGTGACCAGTAACATTGTGCAACTATTCACTCCTGATTCTCACCTTGTGACCAGTACCATTGTGCAACTATTCACTCCTGATTATCACCTTGTGACCAGTAACATTGTGCAACTATTCACTCCTGATTATCACCTTGTGACCAGTAACATTGTGCAACTATTCACTCCTGATTATCACCTTGTGACCAGTAACATTGTGCAACTATTCATTCCTGATTATCAACTTGTGACCAGTAACATTGTACAACTATTTACTCCTGATTATCACCTTGTGACCAGTAACAATGTTCAACTATTCATTCCTCATTCTCACCTTGTGACCAGTAACACTGTACAACTCTTCACTCCTGATTATCAACTTGTGACCAGTAACAATGTGAAACTATTCACTCCTAATTATCAACTTGTGACCAGTAACAATGTGCAACTATTCATTCGTGATTCTCACCTTGTGACAAGTAACAATGTGCAACTATTCACTCCTGATTATCACCTTGTGACCACTAACATTGTGCAACTATTCACTCCTGATTCTCACCTTGTTACCAGTAACAATGTACAACTCTTCACTCCTGATTTTCACCTTGTGACCAGTAACACTGTACAACTCTTCACTCCTGATTATCAACTTGTGACCAGTAACAATGTGCAACTATTCACTCCTGATTCTCACCTTGTGACCAGTACCTTTGTGCAACTATTCACTCCTGATTCTCACCTTGTGACCAGTACCATTGTGCAACTATTCACTCCTGATTCTCACCTTGTGACCAGTAACTTGTGCAACTATTCACTCCTGATTCTCACCTGTGACCAGTAACTTGTGCAACTATTCACTCCTGATTCTCACCTTGTGACCAGTAACAATGTGCAACTATTCACTCCTGATTATCACCTTGTGACCAGTAACATTGTGCAACTATTCACTCCTGATTCTCACCTTGTGACCAGTACCCTTGTGCAACTATTCACTCCTGATTATCACCTTGTGACCAGTAACATTGTTCAACTATTCACTCCTGAGTCCCACCTTGTGACCATAGTAACACTATACAACTCTTCACTCCTGATTATCAACTTGTGACCAGTAACAATGTGCAACTATTCACTCCTGATTCTCACCTTGTGACCAGTAACATTGTGAAACTATTCACTCCTGATTCTCACCTTGTGACCAGTAACAATGTGCAACTATTCACTCCTGATTATCACCTTGTGACCAGTAACATTGTGCAACTATTCACTCCTGATTCTCACCTTGTGACCAGTACCATTGTGCAACTATTCACATCCTGATTATCACCTTGTGACCAGTAACATTGTGCAACTATTCACTCCTGATTATCACCTTGTGACCAGTAACATTGTGCAACTATTCACTCCTGATTATCACCTTGTGACCGTAACATTGTGCAACTATTCATTCCTGATTCTCACCTTGTGACCAGTAACATTGTACAACTATTTACTCCTGATTATCACCTTGTGACCAGTAACAATGTTCAACTATTCATTCCTGATTTCACCTTGTGACCAGTAACACTGTACAACTCTTCACTCCTGATTATCAACTTGTGACCAGTAACAATGTGCAACTATTTCACTCCTATTTTCAACTTGTGACCAGTAACAATGTGCAACTATTCATTCCTGATTCTCACCTTGTGACCAGTAACAATGTGCAACTATTCACTCCTGATTATCACCTTGTGACCAGTAACATTGTGCAACTATTTACTCCTGATTATCACCTTGTGACCAGTAACAATGTGCAACTATTCATTCCTGATTCTCACCTTGTGACCAGTAACATTGTACTACTCTTCACTCCTGATTATCAACTTGTGACCAGTAACAATGTGCAACTATTCACTCCTGATTCTCACCTTGTGACCAGTAACATTGTGCAACTATTCACTCCTGATTCTCACCTTGTGACCAGTAACATTGTGGAACTATTCACTCCTGATTATTACCTTGTCACCAGTAACATTGTACAACTCTTCTCTCCTGATTATCAACTTGTGACAAGTAACAATGTGCAACTATTAACTCCTGATTATCACCTTGTGACCAGTAACTTGTGCAACTATTCACTCCTGATTCTCACCTTGTGACCAGTAACAATGTGCAACTATTCACTCCTGATTATCACCTTGTGACCAGTAACATTGTGCAACTATTCACTCCTGATTCTCACCTTGTGACAAGTACCATTGTGCAACTATTCACTCCTGATTCTCACCTTGTGACCAGTAACATTGTACAACTCTTCACTCCTGATTACCAACTTGTGACAAGTAACAATGTGCAACTATTCACTCCTGATTCTCACCTTGTGACCAGTAACTTGTGCAACTATTCACTCCTGATTATCACGTTGTGACAGTAACATTGTGCAACTATTCACTCCTGATTCTCACCTTGTGACCAGTAACATTGTGCAACTATTCACTCCTGATTCTCACCTTGTGACCAGTAACATTGTACAACTCTTCACTCCCTGATTATCAACTTGTGATAAGTAACAATGTGCAACTATTCACTCCTGATTCTCATCTTGTGACCAGTAACTTGTGCAACTATTCACTCCTGATTATCACCTTGTGACCAGTAACTTGTGCAACTATTCACTCCTGATTCTCACCTTGTGACCAGTAACTTGTGCAACTATTCACTCCTGATTCTCACCTTGTGACTAGTAACAATGTGCAACTATTCATTCCTGATTATCACCTTGTGACCAGTAACATTGTTCAACTATTCACTCCTGATTCTCACCTTGTGACCAGTACCATTGTGCAACTATTCACTCCTGATTCTCACCTTGTGACCAGTTACATTGTACAACTCTTCACTCCTCATTATCAACTTGTGACAAGTAACAATGTGCAACTATTCACTCCTGATTCTCACCTTGTGACCAGTAACATTGTACAACTCTTCACTCCTGATTATCAACTTGTGACAAGTAACAATGTGTAACTATTCACTCCTGATTATCACCTTGTGACCAGTAACATTGTGCAACTATTCACTCCTGATTATCAACTTGTGACCAGTAACAATGTGCAACTATTCACTCCTGATTATCACCTTGTGACCAGTAACAAAGTGCAACTTTTCACTCCTGATTCTCACCTTGTGACCAGTAACATTGTACAACTCTTCACTCCTGATTATCAACTTGTGACAAGTAACAATGTGCAACTATTCACTCCTGATTCTCACCTTGTGACCAGTAACATTGTGCAACTATTCACTCCTGATTCTCACCTTGTGACCAGTAACATTGTGCAACTATTCACTCCTGATTCTCACCTTGTGACCAGTAACAATGTGCAACTATTCACTCCTGATTATCACCTTGTGACCAGTAACATTGTGCAACTATTCACTCCTTATTCTCACCTTGGACCAGTAACATTGTGCAACTATTCACTCCTGATTCTCACCATGTGACCAGTAACATTGTGCAACTATTCACTCCTGATTCTCACCTTGTGACCAGTAACTTGTGCAACTATTCACTCCTGATTCTCACCTTGTGACCAGTAACATTGTGCAACTATTCACTCCTGATTCTCACCTTGTGACCAGTAACTTGTGCAACTATTCACTCCTGATTATCACCTTGTGACCAGTAACATTGTGCAACTATTCACATCCTGATTCTCACCTTGTGACCAGTAACACTGTACAACTCTTCACTCCTGATTCTCACCTTATGACCAGTAACTTGTGCAACTATTCACTCCTGATTCTCACCTTGTGACCAGTACCATTGAACCAGTCTGAATAGACTCGCTCTTTATATTCTTGGCACCAGTTCATAGTACGGTTAAAGCGATTATTAAATACATTTTTTTGCACTATTTCAACAAGTGTACAGTTATAATCTATAATTACTGATTCCATGATTTCAGATCATTACAACTCACGATATATGAGGGGTCAGACTTGCTATTTTATTTTTTTCCCGTACCATTGTTATGGTAAAGTCATTAATGTATGGGGCTAAAATTTATTATAACATTCATGTGAAGTGTACACTATGAAATATTGTTTAATGAACAAGCAGTTAAATGTTGAAATTATAATTTTTTAATAATATATAAATACTGTTCTTTTTATATCCCAATAATATGTTTATCTCATTTTATAATACACAATGTCATTACTAAATTTTTTTTACTCTAAGGCACGAGTCTAGCTTGGGGAGCTTTACTCTCAAGCCGGACTCGGTCATATCTCACCACCCACGTTCTAACACTAGCACAAGGGGACTCCCAACTTAGCTAAAACATTGCAGTCTCCCAATTAGTTTGTCGAAACAAGTTGCAGCAGTGGTGTGTTAATGAGAACTAAAGATAAAAAGAAAAGAATGTGGGGTAAGAAATGGTTGCTATAAAGAATTTTTTTTTAACCTTCTCCAAGCCATCATCAGTGAATTTGTGAACTGTACGAGTGAATCACGCTCTCCTATATTAGAATAATCTGTGCTACGAATTGAACACATAGCCGACAGTTTACGGTACTCCTCTAAAAACTTTGTCAAAACTCAGGGCTGATGAACGAAACCGACATGACTCCTCTGACTGTCAAATGACACTGTGTGCGGTTTGGATACAAGAGTCTGGCTTGTAACCTCCACACGCGCGAGAGTTGGAGTAATTGGAGTCCGAGCTGAGTCAGACTCGTATGAGGATGTCACTAACTCTACTAGCCCTCCGAGTGAGGGACGTTATTGATCCTTTACATCGCTTACAATATTCTTCTCCTCATTGTTTACTTACGATAGTCATTCTTAGGCACCAAAAATGTTTAAAATAGGCAGGCAAATAGGTTCTAGAAATATGTAAGTTAGGCACCCAAATAGGAAAAAGCAGGCACAAAATAGGCATTGTAAAATTGATCTACTACAAGCAAGAGCCATTTTTTGTTTTTAGTATTACAAGAACACTCTATTGGATTGTACGGATATGTATTAATTACGCTATTGTGTTAGGGATAAGGAAGGTTTGATTTAGAGGACGTTTAGCCGCATTTGCAAGGAAAGAGAGTGAAAAACCATTTAGGAATAAACCATTCTCAGCGCACCGGACATGGGTCATCGGCAGTCTATTGTGAGAGTACAGCCCTTTACCACGTTCAGGTTTCGCCGGTCAGGTTCCGGACCTGATGGAAACCTGAAGAGTGTTAGAACATTGAAGTAAATGAGACCTTTCACACTATCAGGTTCCGGCCCGGCCCCTGATTGCAGCCGGACAAGTTGACTGGGCTGTCTGTCAGGTTCCCTGACCGGTTCAGTTTGGTTCACCTGGAGACTGGAGTCTCGCGCTAATATTGTGTTGTGTCTTGTTGTCTAGTGCAGTGTTATGAGCAGTGTCGTTTTTGTTTTTTTGAGAATGAATATTGACATAGAACTCTTGATTTCGTCAGTTGAGAGTCGGCCATGCCTATGGGACAAATCAGATAATGATTACAAGGACAGGGTTAAAACAAACACGGGGTGGAAGGATGTTTGCTGTGTCCTCCGAGAAGATTTTGAATTGTTATCTGACCAAGATAAAACCACCTTTGATAAGTACATGATTTTAATTACATAGATTTTTTTCAAGGTTTCTATATACTTAACTTATACGCTACATATAAGCTGGGGTATTTAAAGTGTTACGGATTTCTTTTTGTAAACAACAATTTTTATAGAAATAGTGTTTATTTTTTAATTTGTATACATATTTAATATCACTTCAAAGTCAACTTTCTTTTTAAATTAGCAACATAATTATTTTATTACGGAATCAACGAAAAAAAAATAAACAACTTTTGTGACAGTTTAGTTCGAAACATGTTGTACAGCTACGATTTTTCAAAGATATTTAATAAAACTAAGTGTAGCTGTTATCATTGATCAGAAGTATTTTATAATAACACTATGATTATTGTTTTTTAGTTCTTGGGTGACAAATGTCAAAGTCACGTGAATTTTATTAATTTGTTGCCATAAAGTTTAAACATGAATAGAAGTGTAACAACAACACCTATTTATTGGATGTGATCAAAATGATGGCATTTTACAATTATTTTACGAAAACACTCCCAGATACTGGCTTCCCCCAAATGTACACATTGTTTTGTTAAAGACTGTAAATATGAAAATAGAAGCTGTACGAAAAAAGTCTCTTGTATTTTTGTGCAACATAAGATTCAGTAAAAACAACCACACCAAGGTAGACGCATGGTCTAATGTACTACTAGATTGCCGAGGACGGGGAGATCAGGGTTCAATCCCCGTCAGGTGCACTGAGTTTTTTCCTAAATGGTTACTCGCTCTCTCTCTCTCTCTCTCTCTCTCTCATGAAAATGCCGGTGCATTTTCTCTAAATAACACCTACCTCATCTCTAGCCCATTAGCGTTATTTGTAATTAGGCGTATAATCTAAACGGGTAGTAAGACCCGGTGTTAAAGAACAACAATAGGTTCCGCTTGAAAAAAAAAAGAGTTGACCTTGAAATGACTTTGAATACATTCACAAAAAACTTATTTACCCCTTAAAACCAAACAATTTTTGACTGAACAGTTTTATTTAAAATGCGTTGCTTCCAAGATTTTTTTTAACACTTTAATGCGCCACCCTGACATTTAAAACGCAAAGTCAACTATCCTTTCAACAAAAACTAAATTTACATAGTTAGCATGCCTTTATTTAAATAAATTGCACTATAATTAAGTTTTTCTGACCCTGCATGTTTATATTTTGTTCATTTTCCAAGGAACAGATCCATGTTCTGTTAAAAAGTAGTCTGCAAGTACACTTCTAACATTATTTGCTGCCATTCCTCCTCGAACTGATTGCTGAGATAATAGCTCTTCCAAACCATTTACTGTCAATGTGTCTTCAAATTTTACTCCATCTCTATCTCGAACAAAATTGTGAAGTATAGTACACGCTTTCACAATGTCCACTGCAAAGTCAACCTCAACATTCAGTGGCCGATGAAATACACGCCACTTGTTGCTCAATATACCAAAGGCGCACTCTACATACCTTCTCCCTCTGCAATGCCTGTAGTTAAAAACTCTTTTCTTCAAATCAAGAAGTTTCCCCCCAAAAGGACGAAGTAAGTGCCGGTGTAGAGCAAATCCCTCATCACCCAAAAAAAAGTATGGGATATCAATGTTTTCCATGCCAGGCAAAGGTTTTTCAGATGGAAGTTCTAGAGAAGTGTCCAAAATGCTTCTCCACAAATTACACCACCCAAAGATACTTGAGTCACAGTCTTTGCCATATGACCCAACATTAACATACACAAATTTATAGTTTGTGTCCACCACTGCCATTAGGACCACAGAAAAGTAATTTTTATAGTTAAAATACAGCAAACCACTTTCGGAAGGTTTGATTACCCTGATGTGTTTCCCGTCAACGGCGCCGATACAATGTGGGAAATTTGCTTTATTTTCAAATCCCAATACAATATTTTCCCACATCTCTTTTGAGGGTACGGGTATACACTCTTCTTGTAAAACTATGATGGCTTTACAAACTAATCTCACTGCACAACTTACTGTAGATATTCCCATACGAAATGTATGGGAGCAGGCAAAGTGATAGACAACAAAGTGGTCGACACGAGAGGACAAAGTGGTAGATAGCAAACTGCTAGACACGAAGAAACGACACGGACCAAGTGATCGACACGAGCTGGACCATGTGAGACATCCAACCGGTAGACAAAATGAAAACAATTATTTGGAAGGCTGGGTGGGTCAAGTGGCCGACACGACTTGGACCAACTGCTAGACAAGCTCAAGTATAGGAGTACAAAGTGATAGACAACCAAGCGGTCGTCACGAGAGGACCAACTGCTTGACAAACTTTGATATCATACAGTTAAAAGTGGGCTAAGTGACAGAACAGTTAATTCAATACACGCTTGTCCTTGATTTCAAGTTATTTTCACCTACATTCTTACTTTAGCAAACCCTACAAACATATGTCAAGTATTGTAAGTATGGTTTAACCTCCTAAATAACACTGTATGCAAGGTGTAAGTATTGTTTGACCTCCTAAATAATACTGTGCTAGGTGTAAGTATATTTGACCTCCTAAATAACACTTTATGCTAGGTGTAAAGTATTGTTTGACCTCCTAAATAACACTTTATTCAAGGTGTAAAGTATTGTTTGACCTCCTAAATAACACTGTTTGCTAGGTGTAAGTATTGTTTGACCTCCTAAATAACACGGTTTGCTAGGTGTAAGTATTGTTTGACCTACTAAATAACACTGTATGATAGGTGTAAGTATTGCTTGATCTCCTAAATAACACTGTTTGCTAGGTGTAAGTATAGTTTGAACTCCTAAATAACACTTTATGTTAGGTGTAAGTATTGTTTGACCTCCTAAATAACACTTTATGCTAGGTGTAAGTATTGTTTAACCTCTTAAATAACACTGTATGCTAGGTGTAAGTATTGTTTGACCTCCTAAATAACACTGTGCTAGGTGTAAGTATTATTTGACCTCCTAAATAACACTGTTTGCTAGGTCTAAGTATTGTTTGACCTTCTAAATAACACTGTTTGCTAGGTCTAAGTATTGTTTGACCTTCTAAATAACACTGTTTGCTAGGTCTAAGTATTGTCTGACCTCCTAAATAACACTGTTTGCTAGGTCTAAGTATTGTTTGACCTCCTGAATAACACTATGCTAGGTGTAAGTATTGTCTGACCTCCTAAATAACGCTGTTTGTCATACGGTCTTATAAGGTTTTAGAGTAGCTTGAATAAGAGTAATTATTCCGACTGAGTGGATTGGGCTGATAGTTACCACCCTTGTGATTTTTACATCTAACTTTTACACTAATGCGGGATTATTTCATCTTAACTTAGCTCCTTATTCTAACCCATTAATAAACCTGGTGCTAACACAACATCAACAAAATATTCTTAGCTTAAATGGTTGATGGTCTAAAGCGTCATTCTCAAAATAGACTGGACTGTCAATGACGGGAATATCAGGCTGGGTGTATGGAGGGTGATATTTCATTAATGGTTTACATTCTCCCTACATGCAAATGAGAGTACATATCTTATAATAACAACATTTATTCTTTAATCCATTAGTGCAATTAGAATTTTTTTTGTAGCACTGTGTCTTACCACCTGTTTGGGTTATACGCTTATTTACTAATTACGTTAATGTGTTGAGAATGAGGAAGATTAAATTTATATATAGTGCAACTGAATTTGCGTGGTGGCAGGGTGGAAAACCTTTTTTTAAGAAAAATCACCCTCACGGTACCTGGCAGAATCGAACCCTGATCATAAGCTACCAACTTAGTTTCTGGCAGTTGCTCTTTTATATAAAATTTTATTTCATCTTGTTAGTTCTTAAAGTATGATTTTACCATTTATAACAAAACGTTTGTCTACTTTCCTCAGATCCGATAATTCGTTTCATTCAGAGAAACATTCATTATTTTCAGATACCAGATTGTATGTATCAAAACCTATTATTTATTTGAAATTATAACTAAACTAGTGTTAGAAAATATGTTTTGAAGAGTGCAATGTGTAAGTAAATTATTAAAATTAAAAACACGATAGTTTAAGTTTATACATATATAAGTGGACCTCACCCTTTTGGGGCTAGTTAAATCTAGGGTGTCGGGAGGGCAGCAATTTCTAGGAGGATCCAGACTATCCTTATACCCAACTATTTAAGCCCATGTTTATCACTTTGTTAGTTTTGAAATAACTAGTCTGTCACTTGAGCCACTCTTAATTGGATTCAGCTCGATGTTTGTCGAGCAGTTGGTCCTCTCGTGTCGACCGCTTGGCTGTCTATCACTTTGTCCTCTTATATGGGAGCTTGTCTATCACATGGTCCAGCTCGTGTCGATCACTTGGTCCATGTCGTTTCTGCGTGTCTAGCAGTTGGTCTTTTTACAGATATGTTCTCTCGTGTCGACCGCTTGTTTGTCTATCACTTTGTACTCCTATACATGAGCTTGTCTAGCAGTTGGTCTTTTTACAGATATGTTCTCTCGTGTCGATCGCTTGGTTGTCTATCACTTTGTACTCCTATACATGAGCTTGTCTAGCAGTTGGTCTTTTTACAGATATGTTCTCTCGTGTCGATCGCTTGGTTGTCTATCACTTTGTACTCCTATACTTGAGCTTGTCTAGCAGTTGGTCTTTTTACAGATTTGTTCTCTCGTGTCAATCGCTTGGTTGTCTATCACTTTGTACTCCTATACATGAGCTTGTCTAGCAGTTGGTCTTTTTACAGATATGTTCTCTCGTGTCGATCGCTTGGTTGTCTATCACTTTGTACTCCTATACTTGAGCTTGTCTAGCAGTTGGTCTTTTTACAGATTTGTTCTCTCGTGTCGGCCGCTTGGTTGTCTATCACTTTGTACTCCTATACTTGAGCTTGTCTAGCAGTTGGTCCAAGTCGTGTCGGCCACTTGAACCACCCATCCTTCCAAATAATTTGTCTAGTTTGTCGAGCAGTTGGTCCTCTCGTGTCGATCGCTTGGTTGTCTATCACTTTGTACTCCTATACATGAGCTTGTCTAGCAGTTGGTCTTTTTACAGATATGTTCTCTCGTGTCGACCACTTGGTTGTCTATCACTTTGTACTCCTATACTTGAGCTTGTCTAGCAGTTGGTCCAAGTCGTGTCGGCCACTTGAACCACCCATCCTTCCAAATAATTTGTCTAGTTTGTCGAGCAGTTGGTCCTCTCGTGTTGATCGCTTGGTTGTCTATCACTTTGTACTCCTATACATGAGCTTGTCTAGCAGTTGGTCTTTTTACAGATTTGTTCTCTCGTGTCGATCGCTTGGTTGTCTATCACTTTGTACTCCTATACATGAGCTTGTCTAGCAGTTGGTCTTTTTACAGATTTGTTCTCTCGTGTCGATCGCTTGGTTGTCTATCACTTTGTACTCCTATACATGAGCTTGTCTAGCAGTTGGTCTTTTTACAGATTTGTTCTCTCGTGTCAATCGCTTGGTTGTCTATCACTTTGTACTCCTATACATGAGCTTGTCTAGCAGTTGGTCTTTTTACAGATATGTTCTCTCGTGTCGACCACTTGGTTGTCTATCACTTTGTACTCCTATACATGAGCTTGTCTAGCAGTTGGTCTTTTTACAGATATGTTCTCTCGTGTCGACCACTTGGTTGTCTATCACTTTGTACTCCTATACTTGAGCTTGTCTAGCAGTTGGTCCAAGTCGTGTCGGCCACTTGAACCACCCATCCTTCCAAATAATTTGTCTAGTTTGTCGAGCAGTTGGTCCTCTCGTGTCGATCGCTTGGTTGTCTATCACTTTGTACTCCTATACATGAGCTTGTCTAGCAGTTGGTCTTTTTACAGATATGTTCTCTCGTGTCGACCACTTGGTTGTCTATCACTTTGTACTCCTATACATGAGCTTGTCTAGCAGTTGGTCCAAGTCGTGTCGGCCACTTGAACCACCCATCCTTCCAAATAATTTGTCTAGTTTGTCGAGCAGTTGGTCCTCTCGTGTCGACCGCTTGGCTGTCTATCACTTTGTCCTCTTATATGGGAGCTTGTCTATCACATGGTCCAGCTCGTGTCGATCACTTGGTCCATGTCGTTTCTGCGTGTCTAGCAGTTGGTCTTTTTACAGATATGTTCTCTCGTGTCGACCGCTTGTTTGTCTATCACTTTGTACTCCTATACATGAGCTTGTCTAGCAGTTGGTCTTTTTACAGATATGTTCTCTCGTGTCGACCGCTTGTTTGTCTATCACTTTGTACTCCTATACATGAGCTTGTCTAGCAGTTGGTCTTTTTACAGATATGTTCTCTCGTGTCGACCGCTTGTTTGTCTATCACTTTGTACTCCTATACATGAGCTTGTCTAGCAGTTGGTCTTTTTACAGATATGTTCTCTCGTGTCGACCACTTGGTTGTCTATCACTTTGTACTCCTATACATGAGCTTGTCTAGCAGTTGGTCTTTTTACAGATTTGTTCTCTCGTGTCAATCGCTTGGTTGTCTATCACTTTGTACTCCTATACATGAGCTTGTCTAGCAGTTGGTCTTTTTACAGATTTGTTCTCTCGTGTCGATCGCTTGGTTGTCTATCACTTTGTACTCCTATACATGAGCTTGTCTAGCAGTTGGTCTTTTTACAGATTTGTTCTCTCGTGTCGATCGCTTGGTTGTCTATCACTTTGTACTCCTATACATGAGTTTGTCTAGCAGTTGGTCTTTTTACAGATATGTTCTCTCGTGTCGATCGCTTGGTTGTCTATCACTTTGTACTCCTATAAATGAACTTGTCTAGCAGTTGGTCCAAGTCGTGTCGGCCACTTGACCCACCCAGCCTTCCAAATATTTTTTTATAGCTTGTCGAGCAGTTTGTTGTCTAGCAGTTTGTATGGTGCCGAAATGTATAATGCAAATCAGTGAAGGTACAGCCGCTAGCGAAATACCCGAAAGAAAAAAGTTAATATTTACATAGTTAATTGTTTTGTTTCATTATAACTTAATGATATGACTAATCCAAACATTTATATTGCTATTTCTAATGCTATCTAATGTATGGTATCTAATAATTTTTAAATTAAATTAAAAATATTTCAGAAACCTTAGTATTGCCTAAAGCTTGTTGTTTTTAGAAACTTAACCCCCTCCCTTTTTTTTCCAGGGAAAGACGTTATCAAAAAATGGAGCAATATTAGAGACTCTTTTCGAAAATATTTGAATCAACTAAGAGAAAAGGGATCAGGCTCAAGTGCTTTAAAAATGAAAAAATATGTTTATTACGAACAATTACTTTTCCTTAAAAAGATATTTGCTGAAAGACAAACCAAAGATTCTATCCCTCTAACAAATAGAGAGGATAGAGTAGGCACACACACAATCCACCACTACCACCTCCCACACACAATCCACCACTACCACCTCCCACACACAATCCACCACTACCACCTCCCACACACAATCCACCACTACCACCTCCCACACACAATCCACCACTACCACCTCTCACACACAATCCACCACTACCACCTCCCACACACAATCCACCACTACCACCTCCCACACACAATCCACCACTACCACCTCCCACACACAATCCAGGAAAGGAGGAAGGTTGATGAGCTGGACGAGAAAATGCTCAAGGCTCTCGAGGAAAGTGAAAATCATCATTTGTCATTTTTTAAAGGTATTTTTCCTGCAATTAAAGATTTTAATGAAGAAGAAACAATTGACTTCCAAATGGGAGTGTTACAATTGATCAAAAGCATTAAAAACAAAAGAGCAAATCCATATTCTCCTTCTTCTTCCCTGACTAACATTTCACTACATCCGTTCATTCATAGTTCCACACCTTATCAGCAGACACCTCCACCTCCACCCCAACAGTTCTACCAATATCCCATTCAGCAGTTTTCTCGGACTGAGTCATTCCCTTCATTCCTTCCTCAAAAATCCCATCAACCCCTTGAACCTTTGTCCACAGTAACTCAAAGCTACCATGTTTGTCCTCTCCCTCCTCTTCATCCGTGACCTCCCCGATTGAATCTCAAATTATAGAAGTAGATTTTACATAACTCATTTTGCTTTTATTAAATTCTCATATTTCCATATTTCGTATTTTTATTATTTGCATATTTCTGTAATATCTTAGATTAACTAGACTATAACCTTTAATAGAATGCCATACCACTATAAAAGAGCCTTCAATAAATTAGTTCTTACAAAATAAACTTAAAGCCTTGGTGTCTATTAAATAAAGAATATTAAGCTAATGTTTATGAGATATCAAAATGTATGTATTGTAAAAAGATAAGATATTTGGAAGAATAAACAAATACAGTATCTACATTTTCTTCTTCTTCTTACCTGAGAGCTACTGCAATCATTTCTTTAGATTGGATGCAGTTCCTCATTTTTGTGTTCTGACGCTGAAGGATTGGTTGTAATTTATCATGTAATTCTTCCAAAGATGAAATTGACATTCGGAAAAAATTAAAAAAATTCTTTTCGTCACTTATGAGTTCCTCATAAAGAGCATAAAATACACCATGCTCATCACGCTTTTGAAGCAATGGGTGTACCCAAATTGTCCTGTTTTGTCTTTTTTTATTACGTCTCCTACGAAAGTACCACATGGCAATAAGAATACCGCGATCCATGCTCAAAATCAGACTGAGAGCTCTCTCAAAGCTTTGGAAGAAAACACATGTTAAAACCGGCCCGGCGAAACCTGATCGTGTGAAAGGGCTGTTACGCTTTAGAACAGTGGTTCCCAAGGTGGGTGGTGGAATTGCACCGTGGGGCGCTAAGTTGCAAGGGGGTGGTAGAGGGGGCGTTAAGAGGCAAAGGGTGGTAGAGGGGCACTCAACTGGTATTTTCCGAGTGTGTTGTTTATTTATATTTGACCAGCAAAATACCTTCCTTTCTTCAAGTTTCTCCCTCCCTTCTTGAGGCCACGTCATGTGTTCTCGCCCCCTCCCCGAGACTACGTCACTCGTTCTCCCTCCCTTCTTGAGGCCACGTCATGTGTTCTCACCCCCCCCCGAGACTACGTCACTCGATCTCCCTCCCTTCTTGAGGCCACGTCATGTGTTCTCACCCCCTCCCCGAGACTACGTCACTCGATCTCCCTCCCTTCTTGAGGCCACGTCATGCGTTCTCGCCCCCTCCCCGAGACTACGTCACTCGATCTCCCTCCCTTCTTGAGGCCACGTCATGCGTTCTCGCCCCCTCCCCGAGACTACGTCACTCGTTCTCCCTCCCTTCTTGAGGCCACGTCATGCGTTCTCGCCCCCTCCCCGAGACTAAGTCACTCGTTCTCCCTCCCTTCTTGAGGCCACGTCATGCGTTCTCACCCTCTCCCCGAGACTACGTCACTCGTTCTCCCTCCCTTCTTGAGGCCACGTCATGCGTTCTCACCCTCTCCCCGAGACTACGTCACTCGTTCTCCCTCCCTTCTTGAGGCCACGTCACCAGAGCTATACAGACCATTATATGTCATTTTGAGAAATTGTCATGATGTGTTCTTGTTTCTTTGTTGTCTCCTCAACATTTTACTGCTAAGTCCTCAACAAAATAGTAATTGAGTGTGATACTTATTTACCTGTGTTTTAAATTATTCAACACGATGATTATGAATAGAGATTAGAAGGAACAAACGTGTTATTTTTGTTGCAGCCTACTCAATATTAAAAGTTCAAATGAACGTTATATGGGGATATAAAATAATCAAAATTAAATTCAGTACAAATGCTTAATCTAGAGCTCAAATTTTTATTTAATATTCACTCACAAAATGTGTACATAAATATGTAACAAAATCATTTTTAAATGTATATAAAAAACAAAAATAAATGTAACTCTGAATTAATATTTTTTTTCACGTTAATAATTATTCATACATATATTATTGAAACAGAATTTAATGTTATGGCTGTAAATTTCAGAAGGAAGCAACAGATTTTTTTAAATATAGACCTACAATCGATTTTTTCCCCTCATAATAGAAATGGGAGAAGCAGAAAAATCAAAAAAGAAATTTAGACAATAAAGTTTGGAATATCTTAAGTATTGGTGAAGAACTCATCCTTCCAGCAGTTAGTGAGGTTATGAATACTCTTGCACAAGTCACCATATGATATAATTAAGATGATTCCTCTCAGCAACAATTCAATACAAAGACGCAGAGATGAAATGGATGAGAATGTGGAAGATCTATTGTGTAACACACTGAGGACAACAGAAGTTGCATTACAGCTGGATGAGTAAACTTTGACAGGCAATTAATCTTTACTTCTCGCTTATGTGCGTTTTATATTATTATTATTATTATTATTAGCACCGCGTCTTACTACCCGTTCGGGTTATACGCACTTAGGCTAATGTGCAATGATAGGGCGATTGTGAGATTAAATGGAGGACCTACAGTTTAACGTGGAATCCGAACCACGGTGGAGACCTGGCATTCCTCACATTCACAAGATGTCTTGTCATGCGTTTTATAAAAGAAGAGAGTTTGGCTCAAGAGTTGTTATTTGTAAGGCAACTAAAAACCGGTACTCAAGGAGAGTCAATATTCCATATTGTTGAGGAGTTTTTCAAAGAAAAGGAAATTCCACTTACTAACATACTTACTTGTGCAACTGATAAAACACCATCAATGACTGGACGCTACCGTGGGTGTGTCGCTTGCTTGAAAATATCAGTGCCAAATATCTTTACCAATCACTGGTTGCAAATAATCTCAGAAGACGTCTACACAATTCATTACTCACTGTTATTACTGCAGTGAATAAGATTAAAGCATGTGCTCTCGATGATCGACTATTCCGGGAACTCTGTGCTGAGAATGATGAAGACTTTGAACGTTTGTTGCTTCTCACTGAAGTTTGTTAGCTATCTAAAGGAAACAGTTTGATACGCTTTTACAACCTTTTTGACACTGTTGTGGAATAGTTTGAAGACACGCATGCTTTGCTCAGTAATGAACTCAAAGAAATCAAACATGACATTGCTTATTTGTCTGAGCTATTTGCAAAGTTCAATGAAATGAATTTGCACTTGCAAGGTAATGACACCAATCTTATAAAAGCCATATATGTCGTATCTAAATTTATTGCAAAATTAACTATACTGAAGCGCAATATAGTCCGTCGCGAGCTATACCAATTTCCGGGCTTATCTGAGCTAGAAAAGAAAGTCTGAATACAAGATGACGATCTGCAAGTTTGTTGTGACCATTTGAATATGCTGCATGAAGATATGTCAGATCGATTCAAAGATCTTGTTATGATGAACATTCCAGACCAGATATTAAGTCCATTTTCAGATATTGAAGAAGTTGGAGCATTGGAGGAAGAACTAATTGAGCTACAAAATGACATTGAGTTGAAACCAAAGTTTAAAAAATCGTACCAAGAGTTTTGGTTACAGAAGGATATTCCTTATTGCTATCCTACATTATGGAGAGTGGTTAAGAGGCTCCTGATTGAATTTCCAATATCGTATTTGGTGGAACGTGGTTTTAGTGTGGTCAGCCTACTTCTATCCAAGCAAAGAAATCGACTAAAGATTAATAAGCATGGTGATTTAAGACTCATGTTACGTGACATTAAGCCAGACATTAGGAAACTAGTATCAATTCATCAAACTCATCCATCACATTAAGCATTTACAGAATAGTGATGTACTCAACCTAGTTACTAAATGTGCTATCTAATAATATAAAGTATTTAATAAATTTGAAAAGATTATCACTGTTCGAGATCATCAATCTTGTTTAATTAAATAAACTGAAACAATATATTTTAATTTTGAATAATAATTCAATTAATAGTTGTTCCACCCTTGAATTTTATTGCTATTTTATCCATAGTGGGTCGTTGAAAACCACTACTGTAATATGAATATTAATTTTATAGAGTAAAGGTTAAGGGTCACTGGGGAAGAGTTTTTAGAACCAAGACGGCGGTGACTCAAAGAACCAATGCTCTAGGATATACATCCACTTCCTTTAAACCTCCCAAGAATAAGCTAACATAGTCCTGTGTCACTAGGATGTGTCTATATCTACACCCACCATCTATAAACCTTCCAAGATTTAACTATACAAATAAATAACAAACGTTAATTCAATACTATTCCATCAGTGGTTACATAAATAATTCTTCATGGAGACTAACATTTTCTTTCACCTATTCTATGAGACTACCCATTATCTTAGTTAATTAAAATGAATTATTTCTATTTATCAATCCTTTAAGATTCGTATGGACAACTTAGTACGTCTGGTACATAGCAAATAAAGCCAAAATGCTGCACTTTTTGATTGGAATATGCCACTTTCTGTAGTCATATGTAATGGGAAAAGAGACCTTTTCAGATAGGGAGCCTCTTGAAAATCCGTGCAGGACACCAAAATGGCGGCCATTCATAGCCGCCATTTTAGTGTTATTAATTCCATGGTATCTCAGCTTCTAATATTCCGATTTAAGTTTTTGTTGTTGTTTGAAAGTTCTTGCTAAGTAGAAACTAATTGGTTATTATATATTTATCTCTAAACTTTAAGGTTTCTCCACAATTTAAGAATTTATGAAGATTTCACTTTTCTCACAAATTTCATTGCTAACTATCTTTTTTATTGTCCATAATATCTCCTTTATAGGTGGTATAAAAAGAAAGAGCATTAATTTTTCTTTCCATTGATACCAAGAAAATCGGTTTTAATAAACTACTTCTTGAGAAATTACTGGTCAAATGAAACTAGATTTTGGTTTTTAATATTTCGTTTACTTTACTATCACAATAAGATAGTAACATAATGTTTACAAATATGTTTGAATAATAGGAATGCTCCTGCAAATTAACTTCTTCTTAGCATCATAATCAAGGTTTTCAGAATGAATATATTTTAAAATATTAGCACCATCACGATAAAGGAAGTAATCTCTGCCTGAAAGTTGAGCTTTGAACTGTGGAAAGTGATCGAGAATTCTCTCGCGTAAACGGGTGGTATGTGTGTTTCATTCTCAGAATATTTGCAAGGCTGTTTGCATATATAGTCTTAAAGTGAGCCATTTTGAATACAATCTCAGTATTATCAGATTCAGAGGCCTTGTTTTTCTCTCTTATGAAGCGTGCAAGGGAAGCAAATGCCATACTCTTGCAGATAGAGTTGACCTCTTCTTCTTTTACCCCAATTGATGTTCTCAGACAATTGGTCAGGTTTGTATAGCACTTCGAGTGGTACTTTGCTTCCTTAGCAACCAAATCGACACCCTCTAGGAATGCTTTAAGGTTTGTGTTATTGGTAATATCGGCACATCTCTTAAGTTTATCGTCTTGTAGGGAAGCAATCTTATATAGAGGTTTTCGAGTAGGGACCTTTTGATTGCATATAAAACATATTTCATCTTTCATTTTAATAAATGATGGGGAACAACGCATATTCCTTGCGTTTTTTTCATCTGGCTCTAATAAAGTTTGTGGACTGTTCTCCGGTGAATCATTTGGCAAAGAGGATGAACGTTAGCGTTTCTTTGCTCTGGCTCTAATAAAGTCTGTGGACTGTTCTCAGGTGAATCATTTGGCAAAGAGGATGAGCGTTAGCGTTTCTTTGCCCTGGCTCTAATAAAGTCTGTGGACTGTTCTCAGGTGAATCATTTGGCAAAGAGGATGAGCGTTAGCGTTTCTTTGCCCTGGCTCTAATAAAGTTTGTGGACTGTTCTCCGGTGAATCATTTGGCAAAGAGGATGAACGTTAGCGTTTCTTTGCTCTGGCTCTAATAAAGTCTGTGGACTGTTCTCAGGTGAATCATTTGGCAAAGAGGATGAACGTTAGCGTTTCTTTGCTCTGGCTCTAATAAAGTCTGTGGACTGTTCTCAGGTGAATCATTTGGCAAAGAGGATGAACGTTAGCGTTTCTTTGCTCTGGCTCTAATAAAGTCTGTGGACTGTTCTCAGGTGAATCATTTGGCAAAGAGGATGAACGTTAGCGTTTCTTTGCTCTGGCTCTAATAAAGTCTGTGGACTGTTCTCAGGTGAATCATTTGGCAAAGAGGATGAACGTTAGCGTTTCTTTGCTCTGGCTCTAATAAAGTCTGTGGACTGTTCTCAGGTGAATCATTTGGCAAAGAGGATGAACGTTAGCGTTTCTTTGCCCTGGCTCTAATAAAGTCTGTGGACTGTCCTCAGGTGAATCATTTGGCAAAGAGGATGAACGTTAGCGTTTCTTTGCTCTGGCTCTAATAAAGTCTGTGGACTGTTCTCAGGTGAATCATATGGCAAAGAGGATGAACGTTAGCGTTTCTTTACTCTGGCTCTAATAAAGTCTGTGGACTGTTCTCCGGTGAATCATTTGGCAAAGAGGATGAACGTTAGCGTTTCTTTGCCCTGGCTAGTTTTGTTCTGTTGAAGTTAAGTGCACACTTTTTATGCCACTTTGCTTTATTTTTTTTTAATTTTCCTTCTATACCTTCACCCTCATTTAACTTTTGTGTATCCAAACCATGGGGCAATGCACCAAGATTCTGAAATTCTGTTAAATTTTCCGAAAGAGTCTTGCAGCCAGCACCAACAAGTACTTTTGCAGTGTGTAAGGCTGGGCAAATCAAGCCTTCATCACTAGATTCTTGACAAATGCAACATTTGGTCCAATCTATAACACGAAGCTCAAGTGGAGATTCAAAGTCAACATTTGCCAGCCGCAGGCATCTTGAAGTCATTTTGAAAATAATTCAATTCAGTCTAATCCGCAAAAATTAATGTTAAATGATTTATATAAGTATAATTTTATATTAGAATGAAAACAAATGTAAGAGAAATAAAAAAAAAAACTAGACGAACACTAAAATCAATTTTTTTAATCACGAGGAAATCTTAAGGCTTAGAGAAAAGTAAATATGATAAAAAAAATTATTTAATAAGAGCTTTAAAAAAAAAAATTAAAATCGAACCATTAGGAGCTGAGATACAACCAATTCTAGGACTCCAAAATGGCGTCCATAAATATCTGCCATTTTGATGTCCTGCACGGATTTAATGTGGCTCTCTATCTGAAAAGGTATCTTTTGACCTCATTTATGACCACAGAAATTGGCATATTCCAATCAAAAAGTGCAGCTTTTTTTTATGTACCAGACGTACTAACTACGATATAAGAACGATAAAGTTGTAGAGCTTATTTCTCAGAAACTATACATAGTAACAACATGTTGATTTTTGTATTATATTAAACGTGTGAGTTTAAAATGAATTATATTAATAAAAAAGTTACAAGTTAATATTTACTTTTTTTTACAATAAGACATAATTTATATTAGATTAAAATTAAATAAAACATGAAATATAAGAATATAATTTTGAAGTTATATTATTATAGAGAATAAGATAATGTTCTATGATACATGACACATATTTATAATACAATAATTACAACAAAATTTGATATTTTCAAATTAAATCATGTCTAAACTGTTGAAAAAGTTCAGTAGCTCGCTGGTAGATTGTTCTGTCCCTCTCCTCCCCAATCCCTTTGTTGGCATTCACTTTATTTCCATATTTTTTTTCTAAAAACCCCCTTACTCCCCCTTCCCTCAACTCATTTATAACTTGTTCGGGGGGAAAACCCTTTACGTGACACTAATTGTCCGTCACCTCCAAACCTGAGCTATTGAAAAGTTCCCTGTGATGTATTTGTATGATCTATGTTAAAAGTTTTTTTATAGAATAAACTTGAGGTTTAGCTTATAAATAATTTGCAAAAACAGTGTTTCCTTGATTAGATAAAACCTATTTGTATAACATTGGTTTTGTGAGAAGAGAGAGATGGAAAGTATTTCCTAAATAGTTTTATTCATGTTTAATAGACGAACAAGACCTTTTACCACTTATAGCAGAATTAATTTTGAAGATACTAAGATTCAGTGGCGTATCCAGGAGTTTACTTAAGGGAGGGTGGGCATGTGTGTCATAGCTATTATTTCTATCCCCTGAAAATATTCATCAAGTTATTTTGGTTAAAACCATATTTTTTAGACAAATTACACACACACACACACACATGTATATACAGGTTGTTAAAAAAGGGGTTCAGAAATTATGGATCTTGTTGTACACATTAACATGAGTAGAATGATTTTAATGATGTTACATGACCTCTAGTTGTGTTGATACGTCGGTAAACTCTAATAATAATAGTAATAATAATAATAATAATAATAATAATAATAATAAAAATAATAAAATTGTCTTAGAAATTATATGTCCACAAACCTGTAAAGGCCATTTTGTATTTTAGTAATAACAAATAAATGTTACACAGAATTTCTCTCGCTTTCATCTTGAGATAGACATTTACTAAAAACTTATTATTTGTGAAATGAAATAATATACACTGTTACTTACTCTGTGCAGGGGTGGCTTAAGGGCCTTGCGAAC
This sequence comes from Timema cristinae, assembly GCA_039000515.1. NCBI lineage: Eukaryota > Metazoa > Arthropoda > Insecta > Phasmatodea > Timematidae > Timema > Timema cristinae. Next base: position 83,377 of record JBCFYV010000048.1, on the reverse strand, counting down.
CAGGTGGCTGACTGGGGCACCAGCTTGAGGGGGCTCCAAACAGGGCTGGACATGACCTAACGTAGCCTGGGCGGGATATGAAAATAGTCCCCAAACCTAACGTAGACAAGGCGTGATAGTGGAGTTGTTAAGCTTAACAAACGTTTAATTTTTGAAACTAACATGAAATTATATTCTTATTATAATTTTGTGGTGATAAAATAGAATCTAGTGCCTCTTAAAAAGTTATTTTACATTTGCCAGCTTGAAATAAAGGCGCCCTAAAACTTTTTTTTATAATTTATAATGTAAGTCATTCATAATGTCAAAGTGTTTATTAAATTTAAAATAAAGAAATAGAGGTTGACATTGTCTACAAAACAGGTTCTTATAGTTTTATTTGTAATCCTAACAGTGTTTGTACAATCTCCAAGTGTAACATTTAACGTATGTTTAACATGTGTGGAGTTTCCACTTCAACTATTTTCCTATCACAGCCAGGCTATGTTAGGTTTGGAGTTGTTAGGTTTGGGGACTATTTTCATATTTTCCGAGAGTACCATCATCATAAGAAATGTAGTAGCTGGCAGTTAGCAGAAGATTTAAGAACTGCCAAAAGAAAAACCAAATTAAAAATAAAATTGTTTTTGTGAAAGTTTTGACTGCCAAAAGTTATAATAAATCGACATATTATGGTCATTGTAGATAATATGGTTTGGCAAATGGATACATGAAATTTGATCTGTAAGCTTTTGCTAGATGTTAGTTACCTACACTCCTACGGTGAATGGACTATATTATCCACCGGTTACGTAGAGAGGCGCCAAAAAGCAATACCACCCGGGCGCGAGATTTACCTTAGGCCACCCCTGATTCTATGGCATTAGGAACTAGGAACACTGTTACAGAAAAATTGAGAAAGAGAAACATCTTTGTCAACCAAAGAGCATAAGAATCAAATCTATTTTCAAAAATCTGTATTAAAAACAGTGATGTAGTCTTAAATTTAGCAGTAATGGTACGCAAGGTGGTAGCAACCCCAAAGTTGAAGTGGGGTTTTGGGACCCCCAACCGCCGTAGGCGAAAGAATTGCACAAACATGAGTGCCTTTAGAAGCTATTTGGAGCATCTTTTAATGATTACTAAGGCAGAAACTTACTTAAAGCACTTGCCCTAAAATTCCAGGAATTCAAGAGAGAACTGTAAATTTCATCAGAATTTATTGATTAATAGTATAAAAACACTTTTATAACATAATATTGATATAAAATCAATTAGTTAACTTGGAATTGAAAAGTACAAAACTTTACCAAAAAAAAATAATTCATTATGAATATTTTTCCACGAAAATCAGGGCCAGAACGGCGTTCCCGCTCCACTACACCCTTGAGTAGATGGGGTGATGACCCAGCCCACTCGAGATAGTATTGTGATTGACCTACTTTCCACATCCGTTTGATTTACCGTTATTCCCCCCACCCCTCCCACCCCGTACTGTCCCACCCGCCCCCACCCTGACCTCTTTTCTCAAGTACGAAATGTCCTCCCCTACAACCCCTCCCCTACAACCCTCCTCTCCTAAAACCCCTACCCTACAACCCCCTCGCCAACCACCCACGGACATGTTGGTTATTGGTGATTAATTATTAATGATTGTTAATTGATTATTGCTAATTAATTAGTGGCTAGGAATAGGAGGGGCGTTGTAGTTTATTTATTAGGGGAACATGCAGCCCACAGGGGCCCGCGCTGGACTAGGGTGTGAACCTTTTTTCTCCTGCAACAGAGCATCGAGTGATGGCGGTAGTCAGTGGCACACTTCCCCGGAACAAACTTCTCCAGTTAATCGTGTGAGCTATAATGAATGTATATGCCCTGCGCTGATACAGCTCCTTTCACTTCCTGGACACGGAAATAGCTGGGGAGGGAATTCCCCCCTAGCGATAATGACTCACCCCACTCTAGAAGTCATTAACTTCAAGTTACATTTAAACATCTGGTTTTAACCGCAGGCAATGTTGTACAACCTTTTGAGTTCATCGAATCCAGTAGAACGAAGAAAATGTTCGGGATGTAAGGCTAACTGATTGACACAGGATTCATACCTGGGATGTTTGAGACAAAAAAATAAACTTCTCTCTCTCTCCTGCTAAGAAAAGCGATATAATTATTAGTACCAAAAGTTTTTTTATTTATGATTACTCAGTCATTGACACGGGATTCAAACATGAAGGTTTGTTGTGACCGCCGTCCCAAACTGGTTTTCAAATGACTTCTGTGCTAGGGGGTCTGAGGTTCAATCCTTGGTCCTGGCACAGATTTATCTTATTGCCAAACCCTTCCTTCACCTCTGACAATACTTGTGAATGTGTGGAATGCCAGGCCTCCATGGTGGTTTGGATACTACTTTAAGCTGTAGGTCCCCGAATCACCCTACCATTGCACATTAGCGTAAATGTGTATAACCCGAACGGGTAGTAATATGTGGTGCTAATAATAATAATAATAATAATAATAATAATAATAAAAACTGTACCCAGGGGAGAACAAAAAAACCTCACCCTCTAAAGTACAAAACTCCAAACAAATTATTGAAATAGCTATTGTATCTATATCGAATATGAAACAGGTATTTAGATTAGTTAACAATATATACATCTTCACTCCTAATAATAAACACATATTTTCTCATTTATAACTTTTCATTAGAAGTATTAATAGTTTATTTCGTGCAACGTAGGAACTAGAACTATTAAATTCGTAAGAAAGGGTTTTCATAAATCACAACACTAATAAATATTTATCGAACAATTATTCAATAGAACTGAATCGCTGGGGTGTTCAAGCTGGGATATTCCATAGCCAGAAAGGCAAATTAGAGATCGCAGTGCTATCTGTTACCGGAAAAAAAAATTAACACGGGAGTTGGCACGCGTACTATGCAAGAGTGAAATAAGCGCCGATTTGCGCTAGAATATTTAACAGATAGTTTCAAATTGTCTAGAATTTTTTAAATAACGGCTGTTTCCATAAATTATGGGATTTTTTAAAATAGTATATTGACTTATTGTTAACATTTATGACTAATTCGCCCCTTTTTTAATTTATTGTTTTGCAAACTTGTGTGCATTTGAAATACTAATTTTGTGTTGACAACTACAAATATGTTTTGACAAATGCTGTCTATTTTTATTAATTTAATTTAAACTAATATTATTTAAGCAAAGTATTTTTTTGTCACTACATGAACGTCATTGTTCAATGCTCGCTTTATTTATCTGACCATAACATAATAACTGTCCAGATAGCTAGACATTCTCTTGTGACTAAATATTATATTGTGTTTACTGAAGGGGGGGGGGGGGGGCTAATTTGTCTCACATTTCGCAGTTAGGTCAATCAGAGTTTCAATCCAGTACGAGAAGAAGAAAACTATCATTTTTACGGATAGCCATGCACGCAAAAGAGAAAACAAGATCGAAACTCAGCGAACTACAGTCCCATTTTCATAGGAACAACTAGAAAAGCCCCTAGCTCTAATTTAATGTATTCATACGTCAAGACAAGTTATCTACAGCAACCTATTAATACCTATAAAATATCACCGATAGTGTAGTATTATTTTATAAATGTTGGCCAAAAAAGTTTGTATTTTTTAAAAGTTTCTTTGTATACAAAAAATGAGACTCTACATATAATCAGATATTTTTTTCCCAACAAAACCTTTCAAGTGCAGGTAAGGATTCAAACTACCTCCCACAGTACACCCAACCGAGAATAAGACCACGATCTCCACCGTCCTCCGTAGTCTAGCTCAACTCAGATCGTTTGTGTCTGTATGTGATTTAACAATCTTTTCCTATTAAACAAAAAAATATTTGTAGGCCATAATGAGTAGCGAATTTCGGTAAGGGGCGGTGGAAGGGTGCCACCATTCGTCCGGAAAGAGGTTATGAATACATTAATCCTCTCGGGTTCCATATTAAACGGATTACTTTAACAATAATTTATATTTGATGCCCAAAATCAATCAGTAGTGACGCAAAGAAAAGTTTTACAAATATAAATCACGACACGAAAATTATACTTGAAATATTTATATATTAAAAAAAATATAATTTTAGAATATATATTTACGAGTATACCTTACGCCTTAATGGGGAAACAAACCAGACCATGTGTACTAAAATACATAGGTAATAAATATATGTAAGCCAAAAGTCCCCGGGTTCGATTCCCATGTCCAGGTGTCATTTTTCAGAATATAATATGTATTAAAATGCTGCAAACTCTGTAGGATAAAATGCAAGTCATATAAACATGGTTTTAAATATTTATAATATATATTTCATTATTAGTGGCTCTGCTCTCGATCACTTTGTCATCGATCGTCTAGTGACGCCTTAGACCATGCACTCCTCGATGTAAGTATACAAAATTAGATGGCACGAGCTAAATCTGTTTGGATCCATTTTAAAGCAATAAGCGTGGCTGAAAATTAATATTACTCCCTCGATGATGAGAAAATCAGTATTTTCCCGATTCTATTTCGATCTAAATTAGAAAGGACGGGTCAATAGTTCTCTAGAGAAAACAGGATTTGGTTCATATATATATATATATATATAGGTGATTTAGAGTAACCCTGTCTTCATCACGTGAAAATAATAAGTTACGGAATGGTTGATTAATCAAGACAATGGAAAATTCAGCAACTTCCACATCAGGTATTTCAATTATCTTCTTTTACATAACTTAAAAAGTGTTTGATTTAATTTTAAATTGAATGTGTATTTGTCAGGGTTAAATTTGTGACTTTTATAAAAGCTAACATTTGTTTAATCTATTCATAAACCATGTTTGAGTCAATATCTTGGTCTAACCGGTTAGGGTCAAATCCCCTAACTTTCTATAAATATTATCAAAATTTATTTCTAAAATGGACACTTGGACGTAATTATCTGGTGAAATGGAACACATTATATGATCTCAACAATTTATTATTATTATTATTATTATTATTATTATTATTATTTAACACAGCAGCTTACTAACCGTTCGGGTTATACGTTTAAGTACGAATGTATTAGGAATTGGAAAGGTTGAATTTAGAGGAAGTAAACACGCATTTGCATGGTGGGAGAGTGGAAAACTATCCCTATTTCACCCACCCAAGATTCGAAGGAAATCCTTGATTCAGTGGACAGGCACACTACAAACTAAACTAAGGCTTTGGGTTAAAAGGGTATTCTGGGGGTGTTTGTTTGACATTGCAACAGAAAACCTATGACCCTAAGAGTTGTTGAGAATTGTTTGATGTTTAGGTTACCTTACAAATAACTTGAACAGATGTTGCGAGGAAAGCCTACTTAAGTGTTTCTGCACCAATACATGACAAAACAGTTTTGAAGGAGAGTGAGAAATCACCTTAATATTTACCCTGGCTGTAGCCACTTATGATTTACAAGAGTAGGTCGGTAGGAATGGCACGCGTCACCGCTTGGAAGTCAGAAAGATGTTTGATGCATCCTGGGAATACGTAGGCGGCCCATAACGTACATTTAGATGTGAAATTACTTTTACTCTTTGTGTCAAAATAGTAATAGGTTTGTACTCTGAAGCACCTCACCCTATTCCCACCGCTATAGATCATAAGTGAGGGGATTTTTAATCTATACACAATTTGGTTTGTTTCACCGGTCGAACGGTCTGATGCATCATGTCTGCCAGGGGGACGGGGGGAGATTGTAGTTTGAACCCGCTTGGGTGCAATGAGAGTGGTTTCCCTCCACGCAAATGTGAGTGCACGTCCTTTAAATACAACCTTCCTCATCCCTGACACATTAGCCTACAGCCCGATCGGGTAGTAAAACGTGGTGCTGGGACAGCTACAGTTGGATTTTGAGAGGAAAAAAAACGTATTTAACAAGTCTAGTGATTTGCAAGTCACTTGACCATGTGTGTTGTACCCTTCATAATATTTTTTGTTGTATATTTGTTTATTCATTGCGGTATCTCGGAGGACATTTGTAATCGATATTGAAAAGGGCCCTTAAGCTGTTTTTAGGGGGACTATTATCGATATTATTCAAGGGATAACTACAACAATTAATATACCTTTTATATGTGTTTCATTTACGTACTATAGAAATTGATGAAATCGTTCATCTACGAGTTGAGCTGGCGAAGGCCAAATCTCTTATTACCAGACAGGCGGAATACATAGTAACTCAGCCATCACCCATCGTACGGAAGTTCCCCTTTGACTACATCGTCACGTCATATTGTGAAGACCATAAGACACATATACCGCTGCAAATGTTGCAACAAGGGTTTCAGTGGAAACAGTCACGTCCGGAAAACTATCATAAGCTCGGGAGGAGCTAAGCCCGAGTTGCTTCCGAATGGGGGTTCAGCAGCCCCCTCCAACAGCATGGTTCTTAACAGGGGTGCAATGCCCCCCCGCTACCAATGATGTCAACAAGACCCCCTCCATAGACATGGGTCTGAACGGAGGTATGATACACCCCCCTGGAAATGCTGACGAAATACCTTACATAAATTTAATAACTCCACCATCAATGTGGGATCAGCTGTGAATATATTGAGAACAAGTGTCATGAGGGTGTAACAAACTTAAATTTGAAAACATGTATGATAAGCAAAAATATGTATATATATATACATAATATTAAAGCATGATGGGGTATTATTAGAACAACCTCATATCAAGTTAATTGTTAACAAATATATTCATTAATGTCAAAAATGTACAATTTATACATTTATTTTAATTTAAAAGTTAATAGCATTTGTTAGGTCAAATATTCAAACAATTAATAGATAATTAAAATAGAATTATATTTTAGAGGTAATTGTCTTCAATTATTTAGTTGTATACAAATTTTTATTTGACATAGTTGAATGATAAAGCTGTCATGTAAAAGTGCAATGAAGGTGTAACAACGAAGCTCATAACACTTTAAAATACCATAATATGTAAAATCGAATAATCAAACAAATATTAGATTATTGGGCTTAAAGCTTAAAGTTAAATGTTTTCAATTACATAAATTTATATGAAGGCTTATTTGGAATAGTTGGACGGTAAAGGATATATAGTTTCATATTTAAAATGTAACAACATATTAATTTAAAATAATTTCAAGATCTTCATAATTGTATTACTTATGATTTTTTTTGTAAATAGTTAAATATAATATTATTATTATATCAAAATATTTTTGCGAACATTAAATTTCTTTGTTCCTGTTTAAGTGGCTAATTTGTTTAGTGTAAATGTTAAATATTATGTCAACGTATATAGTTTCACATTTAAAATGTAACAACATATTAATTTAAAATAATTTCAAGATCCTCATAAGTGTATTACTTGTGATTTCAACCTCCATTGATATATAATAAGTAAACAATGCACCATGAAATTATTTTAATCTACTCTTTTCTATTTATTACAAATATATTAATTTTAAATATATCTTAGCTGTACGACAAAACAATTTTTTAAGGGGGGGGGGGACTGTTTTATTTGACAATTAATACTATATTTGTTCTTGGGGAAAAACAACACGTATAGCTAGCTAGCTGGTGACTAATTTTTAAATTCGATATTTTATAAAAGGGGCCTAATCATTTGATCCCTAATTGACTTCTATGCTATCGCCGGAACTCTTTTACATTATCTAGTTACATATTTAAAATGTAGCAACATATTAATTTAAAATAATTTCAAGATCTTCATAAATGTATTACTTAAGATTTTTTTTGTAAAAGATAAATATATTATTATATCAAAATATTTTTGCGAACATTAAATTTCTTGTTGCTGTTTAAGTGACTAATTTGTTTAGTGTAAATGTTATATATTATGTCAGCGTATATAGTTTCAAATTTAAAATGTAAAAACATATTAATTTAAAATAATTTTAAGATCCTCATAAGTGTATTACTTGTGATTTTTTGTTGTTGTAAAAGTTATATATATTACTATATCAAAATATGTTTGCAGACATTAAATTTCTTTTTTTAAGTGTTGTGTGGATAAATATTATAAAACTGTTATGTTAGCGTTTTAACGTCTACGCCCCCTCTCTCTACTACCATAGAAGCTCCGTCTCAAACATTATGGATAAAATACTTTCCCTTTTGGTAGCAATCTAAAGTTACAAAAATGTTGCCATCTTCTTCCGGTATTTGATTTTCCAACCAACTTATTTTAGGGATTAAAAATAATAATATTTTATCGAAAGGCTTTTTTTATTGACAATCAGCAATTATTTAATTTTAAACATACATAACATGTGTCTATACAGGCGACTGCCAAGAAAGATAAACATAATAAAACGAGGACTCTTTAACTAATCTCTCAAGTCTTCTACTTAATCTTTATCCTTGTTAAGTGTGCGAGTTCAATGTTATGCTTAAAGTCTATTCATTTCATCAAGTTTTTAAAAGGTTGAAAAAACCCTAATTATTTACCAATATATATATAAAATAAATATTTACATGAATAATATTTAAAAACTATGTTTATAAGTCTTGCATTTTCTCCTACAGAGTTTGCAGCATTTTAATACATATCATATTCTGAAAAAAGACACCTGGACACGGGAATCGAACCCGGGAACCTTTGGCTTACATATATACTACCTATGAATCTTAGTACGTGTCATGGTTTGTTCCCATTAAGCTGTAGGATATACTCGTAAATTTATATTCTAAAACTATATATATATTTTTAATATAGATAAATATTATGGATATGTTGAAACGTACAGAATAAAACAATTCAACACTTTTACTTTCTCTTTGGGTAGCAATCTAAAGTCGCAACAATGTTGCCGTCTCCTTCCGGTCTTTGCTTCTCCAAACAACATATTTTAGGGATTTAAAAAATAATAACTACATTTTAATGCTAGTTTTTTTTATTGACAATCAGCAATTGTTTAGTTTTAAAACATTCATAACAACAACAAGCAGAAATATTATTTAGGTCTTGTGACCAATACATAGCAATAAAAACATATAAAATAAATCTAACATCTAGAAAATTAGTAGGAGCCACCTCCAAAATAGTTCAGGTCACGCTGAGAGGCGCTAGAACGTACATTGACAATGTCTCCACAGTTTGTACCGGGCAGTCTTATTCTTCCAACAAACTCAAGCAAAATAACATTCGGTTCATTGATGGTCTCTTCCGATAGCACAACGTTATAACTTTTGTTTTTCACAAGTTCGTTTAAACACTTGACACGGTTGTATTCCTCCTTCTCGATCAGGTCTAACGCACTGCACAATACCTCCTCATCCCAACAGGCATCCTGGTGAGTAGCATTTGGAGGTGTTTGATGACATTGATGTCTGTGCCGAATAGGATTGGAGATGTTTGCATAGGATCCCTCACAAATACTGCATTTAAATGGCATAATGTCAATTGGAGATGCTGCTGCAATCCCCCTTTTCTATACTAGGGTGAGGATGACTGGAAAATCAGGCAAAATAGCTTAATTTTAACAACATATCTTTATTTTGTAATAAACAATGAAATAGTACAAAATTATTGCACACCAACCAATAGAGCGTGAAGCACGTCATCCATTCTAACATAGAAATAGATCCGTTTAGAGTACGGAGACCATAACTCAACAATGCTCAACCCCGTGGGGAAATGTAACAAAGAGAAACAGCAAATGCTAATGCGCAAGCACGACGAACATAATCATACGTATCAAACATCAACCCTAAATGACTAATATCAAAGCTATGTAACATTACGTGGTATAATGTTACAACTGGACCCCGCCCCATACTGACGTGATTAGAGATTTGTAACATTACGTGGTATAATGTTACAACTGGACAACAAGCATACTACCCGCTCCAATAAATTCAACTCAATTAGGATCCCTACAATAGTATTTTTCTCTGTTGTAGTTCTTGTAGGCTAAGAAGACATAATAGAAACAATGCTGGACAATATATTTATTACTCAATCCAATCCTAAGTATTAATTTGTTCGTGTACTTACAATACTAATCTGCTCACAATAGAATCCTGCAAGGCTGGCCGGCACCTGGACTCCTAGATTGGCGAGTGGGTCAAGGGAGATCCAGTGGGTCAACAAAGCGACCCGGCACTCCGACTGTACTAGCGTGAATGAACCGAGAACTATCAACATCAACTAGAAGACAATTATGTATCCGACCCCTGACGGAGACTAGAGGAACCTCCTTCAAAACATCGGGTGATTGGAGATATTCACGGATATTCCGATGGAGCAAGCGGAATCAACAATGGTGTACGTGACTGTTTGAAGGCATCGTTGACGTCATCATATGCGTGTTTGGTGTACCTCCCCCTTCTTTCCAGAACAACGAAATCCCTATATAATGGCTGTGCAAGCTTGCCATAATCGACTATCCTACGATCAACGATCGACGACAGACCATTGTCATGGATCTGGACAATGGCTGGAGAAAACTTGTAAAAATGTATCAAAATCGTCGCTTAGACGGGTGGAGTTATAAACTCTAACTTATTTATAAACTTTAAACTTTTAGCATATAATATTCAGTTTCAAAATCTAACGTATTAATATTTTGATCGCCAAAAATTGTCTAAATATTCTATCTTAGATAGGTCGCCGCTCGGGCGCTGGACTTTTGCTTATATTTTTATTCTCGTAAATATCCTCAGTTATGTGCTGATTAGAAGTTTGACTTGTTAATATTATATTGTTTGGAATCGTAGGGTAATTTTTTTTTATCGAAGTAACTTTTCATATTTAAAATTATGGTTTGATTTAACGTAACGTGAAGTAACTTTTTATTGGAATTTAAATTAGGATGACTTTAATCTTTTGTAACGTAAGTTCTGTTTGAACAGCTAAAGTTTTGTTAATATATGGAACTGTTAGTTCCATATTCTAAGTCAGATCTGATAGTCCCGTGGGAGTTTGGCTTATGTCTGGTAGTCAAACCCTCACGTTGTGTAGACTCTGTTGTATAGTCGTCAAATTTAAATCTTTATATTTATGATATCGTTTTCTGTGAATTACGAAACCTTTGGAACCATATCAAGGTGCCCATTAGGCCCTTATAATTTTGTATCGCATTTAAAAATATTCGCTTTGTTATTGTCTCTTATAGACTGGACTATCAATATTATGATGGATTTCATGTTTCCTTTTGTTTAAACACTTGCGCAACTTTAATGATATAAAGTTGTTGGCTTCGAGCATAATTTCCAACTGTACTCATAATGATATAATGAGACCAATTTTTGTTATCTGCGCTATTGTCATTTAATTGAATAAACTGCTCATTTTGTTGAATCTATATATTTTTTATAATTTCCATTTTTTGTATGTTAAGTTCATCCTCTCCCTTTTATCCCTTTTGTTGGCTGGGGGGTACAGGACTCAGAGAGGGTGCAACAGCTAATGGTTCTATGCTCGAAGATTATCTTATCTATTAAGGTGAGCTCTAAAACTGTAGATATTCAAAACTCCCGCGTAAAACATTAGCGATCACTGCGGAAGATAGGCGTTAATGCACTAACAACCCTAAACAAATATCACAATGTTACTCTAATGTAGCAATAATAACAATCAACAGTGGACCAAGTCCCAAGCTATCCTATAAGTGCCCTGCACCCTAATTTATTGTATTTCCCCAGACGACACCTAATTATAAGCATAATCCATGAATAGTTACAAGACGGGTGGTAAGCCCAAGACGCAGAATTTGACTCTGCGCACTCAATAGTAAGTAAATATATTAACAAAGCCAATAGGCGCAATTAACTTGGGCTGGAGCCCAAAAAGACGGCAGAAAGGCGACGGCATTTTCAACTACTGCGAGAAGCGCTTGGCGTAGCAAGGTTTAATATTCAAAATAAGATTTAAGTGCAGAACAATAATTTTGACTTGTTTCCCCCCATTACGCCGAAAGAGAATTTAGATACAAAACAATAAACCCAGACCCTACGTCGCCGTTTTCACCTTAGGTCGGCTGGTGGTGTAATAAGTGACCATAGATCACCAGCCTCCCAATATATATACAAAAATAAATTTACAGAGAGGGGGAGGGACGCAAGGAGAGGGAATGAAGGAGAAGTAAGAGAACGGGACGACGAGATGGATCGAGCAACTTGCTGAACAATCTAGAAGCTACGCGTGGCTAAAGTAGGAACTATCTTATTTTGTTTCGGGCCAGTCTCGGGTTTGAACATTAGTAGTGGTCCGTTGACCACTCCGCTAGTCTATCGGGCGATCGGTTGGAGTGAGGAGGTCGGCGCTAGTGCCCATGTGCTGCAGCTTGTCAAGGAGGTTCGGTGAGTGTCCTTCATTCGATTTAGCTATAACTCGTAATTAGAAATATTATTTAGGTCTTGTGACCAATACATAGCAATAAAAACATATAAAATACATCTACCATCTAGAAAATGAGTAGGAGCCACCTCCAAAATAGTTCAGGACACGCTGAGAGGCGCTAGAACGTACATTGACAATGTCTCCACAGTTTGTACCTGGAAATCTTACTCTTCCAACAAATTTAAGCACAATAACATTCGGTTCGTTGATGGTCTCTTCCGATAGCACAACGTTATTACTTTTGTTTTTCACAAGTTCGTTTAAGCATTTGACACGGTTGTATTCCTCTTTTTCGATCAGGTCTAACGCACTGCACAATACCTCCTCATCCCAACAGGCAGCCTGGTGAGCAGCATTTGGAGGTTTGATGACATTGATGTTTGTGCCGAATAAGATTGGAGAGCTTTGCGTAGGATCCCTCACAAATGCTGCATTTAAATGGCATAATGTCAATTGGAGATGCAGCAAAATAAATATCCCTGGAAGAAAAAACAAAAACCTGCTCTACTCACAAACTCTAACGTTTTTTCAAAATGTCACCACTAGCTCCGATGACGGCAGCAGAGTGCTACAAACACATGAGCACGCCTAGTTTATTAACTAAATTTTAAACATCACACTTTGTCCTCCGAGACATATCATACAACGTGCTTTAGATTTAAATCGCTTACAATCCAAATAATAGATTGACTTTGAAAGGAAAACGTTACCAAAACTGCACAGACCGATTATGTAGTCGTCGGGCGTTTCACCTATAATTTTAACATTTGAATAATTTTTGTGCATTGTTAGATCCTTGATATTTACGGGTTCTTCGGACTTTACCTCCTCCTCCACTGGTGGGGGGCACGCTGGTGATTCTGCTGACTGGTAGGTAGATGACTCTAACGGTGGGTACGCTGGTGAATCTGGTGCTTGGTAGGTGGACAACTCTGGTGGCGGGTACTTGGGTGACTCTGACAGCTGGTAAGCCTATGACTCTGGGGGTGGGTACACCTGTGTCTCTGGGGGCGGAGTCGGTGGCTGCAGCGTCGTGAAGGACGGTTGCTGGTGGTGGGGAGCTCGGAAGGGTGGTGGTGGCTGCTGGGGTGACACAGCCACAACGTCCCCTTTGCGGAAATTGTACACGGCGCACGTCATATCACACATGTAAGTTTCCTCGATTCTCTCGTAGGGTAGTACTTCAATCGCTCTTATCGTGTGACAGGTAGAGTCGCAAAACTCGATGTAGCCTCACTCCTCTATTTTGTAAATTACATGTCTATCGCTCACCGCCACGCTGTTAATATTCTCTACAGTCATATAGGCTCGCCACGCAATCGTATGACCCACAAACATTAAATTAATATAGCCGGCTCTAAGCATGGTGAGCATACCTGAGAGCTAAGTTCTGTATGGTTTGTAGGGTCCACGATGCACATGTATTAACTCCTCCGCTGCCCGATGTTGTTGTTGTTGTTGTTGTTGTTAACTGCAGCGTCTCTTAAACAAGTTCTAAGTTCACAATGGTAGGTGAACCGGGTTCTACTCGGGCACAGGTAAATACCAGTTTTTCTTTATCAAGCTCGCACACGGATTCATCTGTTAGAGTACCAAAACGACAGGGTAAAAATACACAAAACTCGCCATCTAGATAGGCTATTAGGCGTCTCCCAAACTTTGTATTGACAGCTTTTAATTTATCCACCCAGTACTTCTGATCTACGGTTAGATCACACAATTTTACGGTCTGCACTAGGTCAACAATATTTACCAGCTGCTGTAACTTGTCCATCTTGAACCACTCTACAAACGCTTATAAATAGACAACCAAGTGGGCGCTCCTCTTTATAGCCACCCCCTCCCTCGTTCGTCGTCACATGGTACGAGAAGAAGAACAGGGTAAATTACCTCTTGTACTAGTTCACGATCCATTCTTGTCTCGATTTGTCTTGTCTGCCAGCCAAACTGGCGCCAGGTTTGCGATGCCATCATAGGGAAAACCCATTGCCTTGGTCAATGACCTCAATATCTATTCTTGTCTCAACTCGTCTTGTTGGGCCGCCAAACTGTCACCAGGCTAAACCCTTTGCGCCCTCGCGATCTATTCTTGTCCTGACTTGTCTTGTCGACCCACCAGACTGGCGCCAGAGTTTCGACATAACATGCAATGATTACGTTATCTGGAAAACCCATTACCACACAAGGGGGTGCGACACATACAAGTGAAAGGGGGTCTCAAGGTAGAGGAAACATTTATCACATTCTACCCCACACGGTCGTAAGGAGAGGTTCGTGCTGTTTGTTTCGGGCAGTCCGACAGAGTCTTGTGACGGAGGAGCCAATGTTCATTCTACCCAAGACAGCCATAGTGCTAGGTTCGTGCCGTGGACTCATGCTCCCCCAAATAAACTACAACGCTCCAAACAATGAATAAAAACTCCAGCACCTCGATCCTAGCCAATAATTAATTAGCAATAATTAATTAACAATCATTAATAATTAATCATCAAGAACCTTCAGTTATGGTTTTCCGCCCCGTATAAAGTCACATCTGGCGTTTATACGCAAAAACACTTCCCGCACGTCCCATAGCACGTTACAACTTCAAAGCATCACCTCAGACGTTTGCGGCCATTACTGTCTCATGTACCTTCTCTATCGCGCCCAGAACATTCCAATGAAAACTTTCCAAAGCCTATTCTCGCACACCAATCATTCAGCTAACGACGCTAAGGTGGTGAGATATTACAACACATTTTTCAAGACTTTAGGGTCCTGCTGCCCTTCAAGAGGTTGCGTCCAGGCAGCGTGCACCTATAAAAGGGGGGCTTCTCGGTGGCGTGCCGCCCATGACAGTTAAACATCATGGAAAGTCAAGACGTTTGCGCCCGCAAAGCAAAGCCGGTGAATCCGCTCGCCATCACTAGTATTTTCAACACGTTGTTCCCGCTGGACGGAGTCGACGACAAGCGAGTCATCGTCAGCATGAGCTTCAAGAACAACTTTACGCCCTATGTCCAGCTAGAAAAATGCAGAGGGAACTGTGCTGTGTTTAACCGTATAGTGTGGCAAGAACTGGGCAGTTACAAGTCTGTTATATCAAAGTTTTTCAACAACACGCAACCTCTTCAGAAGATTAGTCTGACTAATCATGAAATCTCTCTGAGACGCATGTGCGGTGACCGTATGGTCGTCATCAGCGAGAAACAAGACGCCGAACTCAAATGGGTCGCCTATCTGGCACCTAGCTGGGCGCGTCTTTGTGATTTATGGGACCTCATCGACGTTGCCGTCGACCGACGGGATATGTGGTCGACACCCATCGCACGCTATTGCAATGATTTGATCGACACACTCGTCGTGGATGTATGCGACACGCTAACAGAATTGGCGGATGTCGTCGACCTAGAACAGCCTACAGTGGAAACGCACATAAAAAACCTGGATCTCATTAGTGCTACCTACTTTACACGTCAAGTTGTCGGTTTGGACTATTACATGCTGGATTGTGAACTAAAAACAATTTTACTAACGCATCTAAGAGACACTGTAGAAAAACGTATGAATTAATATGTAAGGCATTCC
This sequence comes from Timema cristinae, assembly GCA_039000515.1. Lineage (NCBI taxonomy): Eukaryota > Metazoa > Arthropoda > Insecta > Phasmatodea > Timematidae > Timema > Timema cristinae. The sequence continues at coordinate 67,437 of JBCFYV010000048.1, read as the reverse complement.
TGTAAAAATGTATAATAAATATTATGTATGATGTCTTTAATGTTTAATAAATATATATATTTGTAATATCTGTGTTTTATTTACTGTTTGTCCCTTACGAGTCCCAACTTGTCTTGTATTCCCGCAACCTTGCAGCAGGGTTGCGATTCCGTCATAGGAAAAACCCCCTTTGCCCGGGGCAATGACCTCAATATCTATTATTCTCTCAACTCGCCTTGTTGGGGCCGCCAAACTGGTGCCAGGGAAAACCCTGGTTGCCAATTTCAATGCCCTCACGATCTATTCTTGTCCTGACTTGTCTTGTCGACCCGCCAGACTGGCGCCAGGGTTGCGACACATACCTCTAAGGAGGGGGAAGTGGAAGGGGGTTTCAAGGTAGGGGAACCATTTATCACACTTTACCCCAAACGGTCGTCAGGAGAGGTTCGTGCTTCTTTTTTCGGGCAGCCCAGTAGAGTCTTGTGATGGAGACTCCCAAAAATAAACTACAACACCCCAATCAATGAATCCTAGCCAATAATTAACTAGCAATAATCAATTAACAATCATTAAAGCCCGTATCACACGACACTTGCTTATACTAGAAATCAAGTGTGCTAGCTAGCACCTAGATATCTGTATACTAGCTAGTACAATGGAAATGGGACTATAGTATTCACACGCTGCTAGTTTGGTACTAGGTCCTAGTGCAAATATTTATCGAACGTCAGAGATTAATTTTGAGTGCAGCAGCTGCATTAATTACTAATAAAGATATCGAAAATTATGAGAGGGAGCGTAGGAAAAAGAATATAGACACGGAATGGTTGGGAAAGACGAAATAATGGTCGCAGGATGCTAAATATAATACATTCGGAGGTTAGGTAATATACATTCGGGGTGATACAAACGTTTAGTATCTCCCTAAATTTGTATTCATTTATTTACATTGTGGTCAGAGGTCCCTAAGCCCATGGGTGTCAAAGTACAGTATCCTTGATAAACAAATGTTCTTTTTTAGGCCTACGCACACTTTATATTCCAAAAAAACAAACAAAAAAACGCCCATGGTTGGCATGCTATCAAGTTCATTTAGATTAAAATTGGGTCTAGAACATAGTTTGTCGTTTTTAGATGACATGTTTTAAATTAAATTTATATATATTAAATATATTGTCATACTGTGCCAATTTGGTATTATATAAACAAGGTTGTTTAGAATAATTTTCTGGCAACAACAAAGTCACATCCAATGACCATGTTGGCGTCATTTATACCATTTATCTACAAAACAGTCTCAGCGCACATGATTGGTTGAATTACACAGACTAGTGTCGAAACTAGTACGAAAATAGCACGTGTTCTATCCTCACAACTAGTATGGTAGCCAGTACCAAGTGGCAGAACCAGTATAATTTTTCTGATTCACACGACGCTAGATGATGACGTGCTAGCTAGTGCTAGCCAGCACACTGGATTTCAAGTACGAGCTAGTGTCGTGTGATACGGACTTAATAATTAATCACCAAGAACCAACATGTCCGCGGGTGGTAGGCGAGGGGGGTTGTAGGGGAGAGGGTTGTAGGTGAGGACATTTCGTACTTGGGAAAAGAGGTCAGGGGGTGGGGGAGGAGGGCCAGGAGGGGGGAGAGGGAGGTAGGGGGGAATAACGGTAAATCAAACGTATGTGGAAAGTAGGTCAATCACAATACTATCTCGAGTGGGCTGGGTCATCACCCCATCTACTCCCTTGATTAAAAAGTATATTTATTTGTTTATATCTCAAAACTTATTGGTTCTATAAAAATATATTGAAAATTAAAGATTTTTACATCTAATAGTATTACAACTTTAAAATTATAAGTTCTCACGAGTCTCAAATAGTTGCGGAGAAATGATGAAAATTTGAAAATCTCCCCTATATAAAGTACCCTCAAAGTCATGTTCATGAGAAAATGAAAATGTCCATCTTGTTTATAATGATAAACTGTGTTTAGATATCAAATTTAATCACAATCATTAGAGCGAATTTCGAGAAAATAGATTTATTCTCTTTTTGCCTTTCAATAAACTAGCCTTAAATTTATGGTTAGATATCTAATTCCAAAAACCCCTTGAGGCGGGGGAGCGAGGGCTTATGTAAACCCTAGATACAAAGTTTTAGCCTAAATGTTAAAATGGTTTTGGTTATACACTGGACTAATTATAATTAAACAGCTCACGTCCTCAGGTAATAGAAGCAATTGTTTATGAATCATACACAAATGAAAAAACATAAAATAGAATTACATCAAATCAAGTAAACAGCTTGTTAACAAAAATACTGAATAACTAGTTAAATATCCTAATACCAGTTTCTTAGAACGTTCGTTCACGGCACAATTTACTTTCAATGTTAAAGACACTAACAGCACCCCGCCACAGGTCCCTACACACTACAAGGGATGGCTTGTGAAATTACCACCTGCACCTTTGTCACTGCTCCTCTGACGTCACATTCACAGCCTGTTCCAGACAGACGAAAGGAGCTGTTCCTTTTTGTCACTGGTCCCCGGATCAAATACATGCTGTAACAGGTCCGGGCAACCTTGTTCCTTTATGCTCCGGAGATTTTTGGAGCAGTCGTACAGTAGAAAGGAAGTGGATGCTTTGTGTTCTTGTCACAGAGCTGAGATCAGGTCCGGCGCAACCTCACTTATCTATTATATAGGCCTAGCTTAGAGTTGGTTTGGGGTGTCACAAATGAGTTTTGAAGGGGAAAGCTTTCGTAGTACAAAACATTATTTCCATAATACTAGCACAGTATGTAATATATTCTCAAAATAAATTATTATATTTATGATTAACATTGAAAGGACCCGCTTGGTGATAAAATGATTTAAGGCAAGGGTCAGCAATCTACTGACTGAATTTATCTAGCCCACGAAATATTTAGCAAACAAAAATTTGTTCAAAAAATGGACTTAATAGCTAATTACTAATTGGGAAATGTAAAAGTGAACTTTTTTGCTTTACTTTTTTTTTCAAATTAGCCAAACATATTTAAAAAAACCATAAATCCCCCAATATCAAAAAGGTTGCAAGCTTCTGGTCTGTGGCTTCACTCTCGCACTAGAATGGACTGCCGATGACAGGGATATTGAGGTTCGATTCCGGTTGTGTGCACTGAGGAGGATTTTTCCTAAACATTTTCAACTCTCATTCTAAGCAAATGTGATTGACTTCCTTTAGAATCAACCATCCTCATCCCTAACACATTGGCATAATTGGCATAAATGCGTAAAACCCGAACGGGCAGTAGACGCTGTGCTAAAAATAAAATAAAAACTAGGCTAGGAGTAGGTACGAATACACTCACTGTGAAAAAAAGGAGCAGGTAAAAGGAACAGGTCCAGTGGTCGAGCAAGACAGAGAGAACAAGGAGAGCAGCCAGGGTAAACAATGAGAGCACGCTGGTCCCACTGTTAGACAAGGAGGGAGACAGAGAGAACTAGGAGCGTAGCCAGGGTAAACAATGAGAGCACGCTGGTCCCACTGTTAGACAAGGAGGGAGACAGAGAGAACAAGGAGCGTAGCCAGGGTAAACAATGAGAGCACGCTGGTCCCGGTGTTAGACAAGGAGGGAGACAGAGAGAACAAGGAGCGTAGCCAGGGTAAACAATGAGAGCACGCTGGTCCCGGTGTTAGACAAGGAGGGAGACAGAGAGAACAAGGAGCGTAGCTAGTGTAAACAATGAGAGCACGCTGGTCCCACTGTTAGACAAGGAGGGAGACAGAGAGAACAAGGAGCGTAGCTAGTGTAAACAATGAGAGCACGCTGGTCCCACTGTTAGACAAGGAGGGAGACAGAGATAACAAGGAGAGCAGCTAGTGTAAACAATGAGAGCACGCTGGTCCCACTGTTAGACAAGGAGGGAGACAGAGAGAACAAGAATCGCAGCCAGGGTAAACAATGAGAGCACGCTGGTCCCGGTGTTAGACAAGGAGGGAGACAGAGAGAACAAGGAGCGTAGCCAGGGTAAACAATGAGAGCACGCTGGTCTCACTGTTAGACAAGGAGGGAGACAGAGAGAACAAGGAGTGCAGTCAGGGTAAACAATGAGAGCACGCTGGTCCCGGTGTTAGACAAGGAGGGAGACAGAGAGAACAAGGAGCGCAGCCAGGGTAAACAATGAGAGCACGCTGGTCCCACTGTTAGACAAGGAGGGAGACAGAGAGAACAAGGAGCGTAGCCAGGGTAAACAATGAGAGCACGCTGGTCCACTGTTAGACAAGGAGGGAGACAGAGAGAACAAGGAGCGTAGCTCAGTGTAAACAATGAGAGCACGCTGGTCCCACTGTTAGACAAGGAGGGAGACAGAGAGAACAAGGAGCGCAGCCAGGGTAAACAATGAGAGCACGCTGGTCCCACTGTTAGACAAGGAGGGAGACAGAGAGAACAAGGAGTCGCAGCCAGGGTAAACAATGAGAGCACGCTGGTCCCATGTAGACAAGGAGGGAGACAGAGAGAACAAGGAGCGTAGCCAGGGTAAACATGAGAGCACGCTGGTCCCATGTTAGACAAGGAGGGAGACAGAGAGAACAAGGAGCGCAGCCAGGGTAAACAATGAGAGCACGCTGGTCCCACTGTTAGACAAGGAGGGAGACAGAGAGAACAAGGACGCAGCCAGGGTAAACAATGAGAGCACGCTGGTCCACTGTTAGACAAGGAGGGAGACAGAGAGAACAAGGACAGCAGCCAGGGTAAACAATGAGAGCACGCTGGTCCCGACTGTTAGACAAGGAGGGAGACAGAGAGAACAAGGAGTCGCAGCCAGGGTAAACAATGAGAGCACGCTGGTCCCGGTGTAAACAAGGAGGGAGACAGAGAGAACAAGGAGCGCAGCCAGGGTAAACAATGAGAGCACGCGTGGTCCCGTGTTAGAACAAGGAGGGAGACAGAGAGAACAAGGAGCGCAGCCAGGGTAAACAATGAGAGCACGCTGGTCCCACTGTTAGACAAGGAGGGAGACAGAGAGAACAAGAGCGCAGCCAGGGTAAACAATGAGAGCACGCTGGTCCCACTGTTAGACAAGGAGGGAGACAGAGAGAACAGAGCGAGTCAGCCAGGGTAAACAATGAGAGCACGCTGGTCCCACTGTTAGACAAGGAGGGAGACAGAGAGAACAAGGAGCGTAGCAGGGTAAACAATGAGAGCACGCTGGTCCCACTGTTAGACAAGGAGGGAGACAGAGAGAACAAGGAGCGTAGCCAGGGTAAACAATGAGAGCACGCTGGTCCCACTGCTTAGACAAGAGGGAGACAGAGAGAACAAGGACGCAGCCAGGGTAAACAATGAGAGCACGCTGGTCCCGTGTTAGACAAGGAGGGAGACAGAGAGAACAAGAATGCAGCAGGGTAAAACAATGAGAGCACGCTGGTCCCGATGTTAACAAGGAGGGAGAAGAGAGAACAAGGAGCGTAGCCAGGGTAAACAATGAGAGCACGCTGGTCCGTGTTAAACAAGGAGGGAGACAGAGAGAACAAGGAGCGCAGCCAGGGTAAACAATGAGAGCACGCTGGTCCACTGTTAGACAAGGAGGGAGACAGAGAGAACAAGGAGCGAGCCAGGTAAACAATGAGAGCACGTCTGGTCCCACTGTTAGACAAGGAGGGAGACAGAGAGAACAAGGAGCGTAGCCAGGGTAAACAATGAGAGCACGCTGGTCCCATGTAGACAAGGAGGGAGACAGAGAGAACAAGGAGGCAGCCAGGGTAAACAATGAGAGCACGCTGGTCCCTGTTAACAAGGAGGGAGACAGAGAGAACAAGGAGCTTAGCCAGGGTAAACAATGAGAGCACGCTGGTCCCGGTGTTAAACAAGGAGGGAGACAGAGAGAACAAGGAGAGCAGCCAGGGTAAACAATGAGAGCATGCTGGTCCCACTGCTAGACAAGGAGGGAGACAGAGAGAACAAGGAGCGTAACCAGGGTAAACAATGAGAGCACGCTGGTCCCGGTGTTAGACAAGGAGGGAGACAGAGAGAACAAGGAGCGTAGCCAGGGTAAACAATGAGAGCACGCTGGTCCCACTGTTAGACAAGGAGGGAGACAGAGAGAACAAGGAGTGCAGCCAGGGTAAACAATGAGAGCACGCTGGCCCCACTGTTAGACAAGGAGGGAGACAGAGAGAACAAGAAGTCGCAGCCAGGGTAAACAATGAGAGCACGCTGGTCCCACTGTTAGACAAGGAGGGAGACAGAGAGAACAAGGAGTGCAGCCAGGGTAAACAATGAGAGCACGCTGGTCCCACTGTTAGACAAGGAGGGAGACAGAGAGAACAAGGAGTGCAGCCAGGGTAAACAATGAGAGCACGCTGGTCTCACTGTTAGACAAGGAGGGAGACAGAGAGAACAAGGAGTGCAGCCAGGGTAAACAATGAGAGCACGCTGGCCCCACTGTTAGACAAGGAGGGAGACAGAGAGAACAAGAATCGCAGCCAGGGTAAACAATGAGAGCACGCTGGTCCCACTGTTAGACAAGGAGGGAGACAGAGAGAACAAGAATCGCAGCCAGGGTAAACAATGAGAGCACGCTGGTCCCGTGTTAGACAAGGAGGGAGACAGAGAGAACAAGAATCGCAGCCAGGGTAAACAATGAGAGCACGCTGGTCCCGTGTTAAACAAGGAGGGAGACAGAGAGAACAAGGAGCGTAGCCAGGGTAAACAATGAGAGCACGCTGGTCCACTGTTAGACAAGGAGGGAGACAGAGAGAACAAGGAGCGTAGCCAGGGTAAACAATGAGAGCACGCTGGTCCCATGTTAGACAAGGAGGGAGACAGAGAGAACAAGGAGCGTAGCCAGGGTAAACAATGAGAGCACGCTGGTCCCACTGTTAGACAAGAAGAGGAGACAGAGAGAGAAACAAGAAATCGCAGCCAGGGTAAAACAAGAGAGCAGGAACTGGTCACCGGTTGTTAGACAAGGAGGGAGACAGAGAGAACAAGGAGCGTCAGCCAGGGTAAACAATGAGAGCACGCTGGTCTCACTGTTAGACAAGGAGGGAGACAGAGAGAACAAGGAGCGCAGCCAGGGTAAACAATGAGAGCACGCTGGTCCCGGTGTTAGACAAGGAGGGAGACAGAGAGAACAAGGAGCGCAGCCAGGGTAAACAATGAGAGCACGCTGGTCCCATGTAGACAAGGAGGGAGACAGAGAGAACAAGGAGCGTAGCTAGTGTAAACAATGAGAGCACGCTGGTCCCACTGTTAGACAAGGAGGGAGACAGAGAGAACAAGGAGCGTAGCCAGGGTAAACAATGAGAGCACGCTGGTCCCACTGTTAGACAAGGAGGGAGACAGAGAGAACAAGAATCGCAGCCAGGGTAAACAATGAGAGCACGCTGGTCCCGGTGTTAGACAAGGAGGGAGACAGAGAGAACAAGGAGCGTAGCCAGGGTAAACAATGAGAGCACGTTGGTCCCGGTGTTAAACAAGGAGGGAGACAGAGAGAACAAGGAGCGTAGCCAGGGTAAACAATGAGAGCACGCTGGTCCCGGTGTTAGACAAGGAGGGAGACAGAGAGAACAAGGAGCGCAGCCAGGGTAAACAATGAGAGCACGCTGGTCCCGGTGTTAGACAAGGAGGGAGACAGAGAGAACAAGGAGCGCAGCCAGGGTAAACAATGAGAGCACGCTGGTCCCACTGCTAGACAAGGAGGGAGACAGAGAGAACAAGGAGCGTAGCTAGTGTAAACAATGAGAGCACGCTGGTCCCACTGTTAGACAAGGAGGGAGACAGAGAGAACAAGGAGCGTAGCCAGGGTAAACAATGAGAGCACGCTGGTCCCGGTGTTAGACAAGGAGGGAGACAGAGAGAACAAGGAGCGTAGCTAGTGTAAACAATGAGAGCACGCTGGTCCCACTGTTAGACAAGGAGGGAGACAGAGAGAACAAGGAGCGTAGCCAGGGTAAACAATGAGAGCACGCTTGTCCCACTGTTAGACAAGGAGGGAGACAGAGAGAACAAGGAGCGTAGCCAGGGTAAACAATGAGAGCACGCTGGTCCCACTGTTAGACAAGGAGGGAGACAGAGAGAACAAGGAGCGTAGCCAGGGTAAACAATGAGAGCACGCTGGTCCCACTGTTAGACAAGGAGGGAGACAGAGAGAACAAGGAGCGTAGCCAGGGTAAACAATGAGAGCACGCTGGTCCCACTGTTAGACAAGGAGGGAGACAGAGAGAACAAGGAGCGTAGCCAGGGTAAACAATGAGAGCACGCTGGTCCCACTGTTAGACAAGGAGGGAGACAGAGAGAACAAGGAGCGTAGCTAGTGTAAACAATGAGAGCACGCTGGTCCCACTGTTAGACAAGGAGGGAGACAGAGAGAACAAGGAGCGTAGCCAGGGTAAACAATGAGAGCACGCTGGTCCCACTGTTAGACAAGGAGGGAGACAGAGAGAACAAGGAGCGTAGCCAGGGTAAACAATGAGAGCACGCTGGTCCCACTGTTAAACAAGGAGGGAGACAGAGAGAACAAGGAGCGCAGCTAGGGTAAACAATGAGAGCACGCTGGTCCCACTGTTAGACAAGGAGGGAGACAGAGAGAACAAGGAGCGTAGCCAGGGTAAACAATGAGAGCACGCTGGTCCCACTGTTAGACAAGGAGGGAGACAGAGAGAACAAGGAGCGTAGCCAGGGTAAACAATGAGAGCACGCTGGTCCCACTGTTAGACAAGGAGGGAGACAGAGAGAACAAGGAGCGTAGCCAGGGTAAACAATGAGAGCACGCTGGTCCCACTGTTAAACAAGGAGGGAGACAGAGAGAACAAGGAGCGCAGCTAGGGTAAACAATGAGAGCACGCTGGTCCCACTGTTAGACAAGGAGGGAGACAGAGAGAACAAGGAGCGTAGCCAGGGTAAACAATGAGAGCACGCTGGTCCCACTGTTAAACACTAACCTTGTTACAGTTTATAAGTTGAAATGTTTGCTTGATTTAAGGATAATATTCATGTATATGGTTTTAGTTCATTTAATGTTTAAATTATAAAAGGTGGTACATAATAAGTCTACTTATAAAAACTAGCTACTTAAGCAGCCTCAAATTTCTAAGATGTCATTAAATAAAAATCGTGATGAAATAGTGTATCTGTTTTGAAATGTATCCCAGCTTTGAACGGACAAATACCAATGGTTTCTCACCTTTCTGTGTGGACCAAACCTCACTTCCGCCTAATTAACACAATACACACATCTCGACATTCAACAGTAAGTAAAGAGTGGGTTTTTATAAAGGTCGTTTGTTGGAGATGACGGCCTGCAGTGTTCTCACAGGACAGATACTAACGGAACAGACAATCTAACAAACAGATTTGAGATAGTATAGGCACTGTCTTTAGACGTTGATGGCGCTAGTAAAAACGCATGAGGCGCCGATGTGGTAAGATTTTGAAACTCTTAATAGATACAGTTGATAGTAAACGCACAGTATCGCAACAAAATGCTAATTAAATTTGATTTTCAAAGAGTAAATACTGAGTATTATTCACATCAATCCTTCAAAAAGGGATTAGGCCTATGAGGTAAATCAAGTATCTGAATTAACTGAAATTCAAGAAGAAAATTCAACTTACGTAAAATCGAAAGCTGTAAGGCAGACGTGTTTAACATCTTAAAATGTTAAACGTGTTTTATCTTTGTATAAAATAAAATAACATGTCCTGACTGACTGATTCATCATCGCCGAGCGCAAACTATCAAGGCTACAAGCATGAAATTCGGACTGTATAGCACCCACTAAGAAAGGATTTTAGAAAATTCCACCCCAAAGGGGTCAAAATAGGGGATGATAATATGTATGAAAATATGTATGAAAGTCCGTCATTTTGAAAGTTACATAAACAAAATTTTGTATTTCGGTTATTGACGTAAAACAAATAAATACGTGTTTCATAAATTTTGGAAATTTTATTTAATAAGGGATGAAAAAGGAGGTGAAAGTTTGTATCGGACTTGCATTATTTTTGATCTGAGGTCAAGTTATGGTCATCAACGTAACGTAATATTTTTAATTAATCTGTAAATACATATGTTATATTCTCGTATTTGTATATAATCAACTTCCACGCGAGCAAAGCCGCGGGCAACAGCTATCTAGTCTTTGTATAAAACAAAATAAACACTATAAAATGTGTTAGCCTATACTAAATCGTAATTGTATCATTTTTATTTATAATTTAATAGCTACAAGTTAATCCATCCAAATTAGCATATAGTTTAATTTTCAGAATGTCAATAAAATCTAGGTTAGGTTAGGAATAGCTATATTTTAGGCTCGTATATGTTATAATACCGTTCCACCATAGAATAATAGACCTAAAATAATCATTACATCTAGTGTAAACAGCAGTGACAGCAGTCCCTACTGATGGTAAATTACAGATGTAATTTTATTATTTATCACTCCGCCGATATTAGACAATGTTGTACAAATAGTCAATAACAAAACTTAAGATCAACTTTTTCTTTTCAAAAATACAAGGTACAAAGATGAAATTGTTTCAAAGCGCCAAAGTGACTATGATCGTCCTTTAGGAACTATGAACGCTAATTTATCACAAGTTTAGTTTAGTTTACAAATATATTTCAAACTATTGAGTTTGTTTGGTTTGTTTACATGGTTATTAGCTTTACTCATATTTGAGAAATACTCATTTACTAATTACTCTACGGTATTAGGAACTCGAAAATTCACTGCCACACTTACAAAAGTACGCCACCTATTCCTATCTCAAGCTAGTTCTATCCAGTCCACCTCATTACACTCTATTCCTATCTTGAGCTAGTTCTACCAGTCCACCTCATTACACCCTATCTATATCTTGAGCTACTTCTATCCAGTCCACCTCATTACTCCCTATCTCTTTCAGGTTTATTCTAATGTTATCTTCCCATTGGGTTTGCAATTCATCATCATAAACAAGGTTCTAGTTTCTTCCATTCGTGCTGCATATCCTGCCTGCCGTAATCTACGAGACTTGATTATCCTAACAATGTCTTGTGAAGAGTACAGGGTATGAAACTCATCAGTCATAATTATGTAACCTCCTCCACTCCCCAGTTGCCTCATCCCTTGTTTTAACCAAATATCTTCCTAAGCCCCTTGTTTTCAAACACACTCAATTTGTTTTCGTCATATAAGGTACGATATCACGTTTAACACCCACCCGTAGAGAACATTCGGTAAAAATATTGTTTTGTATATTCTGAGTTTTACATTAGTGGGGAGCAGGGGAGTGGTCAACAACTTACTGACCGAGTAGTAGCATCCTTTTTCCGACTGTATTCTTTTATTTATTTACAATGTAATTTCGTTATCAATACATATATATATAATATATGTAATAATAACTTAATTTAACTACCTCCACTTGCTAGGTTAGATTAGTTAAAAATAATATAGGTTAGTTAAAAATAGTTTTGAGTATTAACAAATGCCCCAAATGTGACAGGAGTTATAAGTCAAAATTATTAAGTGGGAATGCGCCAGCATTTGCACGAAGAAAAGATAAGTTACACCCTAGAGACTCCACCCCTGTGCACGCTGCCGGAATTCGAACTGAGCACTTGGCTGAAATCACCATGATATAGCAGATAGTAAGATTAGTTTAACTTATACTATCTGGGTCCTTACACAAGCCAGCCCAGTTTAAATCTTCCACCACACCGATAAGTAGTGTAATCACCCTCTCATTTATTTCAAAAGGCATGGATGAAGTATATTTTTTAAAGAACATTATGTAAATTTCCTGTCATGCTTCATCCATGGATGACTAGCCAAAATTTAACAAATCTATTTACAGTAAAAATTATAAATTCAAGTTAAATCTTTGTTATTAATATAGTTTTGATTACTTATTATGTATTTTAATGTGTTTCAAACCCATAAGGTATTTTCAAAAGTAATATTTAAAAATAAAAATAACTACACCATACGTTGTAATATTTAAAAACAGTCATGAGGTGGTCCACCTTTTAGTTCAAACAGATATAGGACAACGAATAAGAAGCTAGCTCTCATAACATCAGATTGTCAAAAGCCCTCGTATTGGTTGGTTTAGCACTAAAGAGAAGCAATGGGCGCGTCACTGCGGTTTGCCATCCAAGTAGGATCTGTGTCAGGGTAATATTCAATTTTTAATTATAAAAGTTTGGTTTTAATTCAATAGATAGAGCATTCGTGTTGAACTAAACTAGCTTGGGATGTTATTTAACCAAATTCCTAAAAAAAACTATAAAGGTGAGGTACAACATCATCGTATCTATCATCCAACCGTGTGTAACTGCGCAGCGCGATAATTAGCCCCCAGATGGGCGAATGGGGCGAGAAAGTGACTTATCACCACAATTGACCTCCTACATGTGGGGGGTGTTAGGCGTGTTGCCATAATAGTTTATTCTTCTAGTTATGGAAATTAAAAAACAACTCTCATTTTACCAGCCCCCACTCATAAAGATACAATATTTAATAATAATTTAATACTAATTTTTCTTGTGAATGTGGGGAATGCCAAGCCTCCACCGTGGTTAGGATTCCACGTTAAACTGTAGGTCCTTCATTTCATCTCACAATCACCCTACCATTACACACTAGCGTAAGTGCGTATAACCTGAATGGGTAGTAAGACGCGGTGCTAATAATAATAATAATAATAATAATAATTTTGTTATTTAGATTATTCCTTCTACATTCCTGGCAAATGTAATTCTCTATATTCCCTAATAGGTTTTTTCCACTTCTTTCGGGATTCCATTTTGGGATTTAAAATGTTCAGACCTCTATGTTTATTGGAATAGTCCCTAACCCCACCGGCTAAGTTTCAGTTCTCTACCACACCCTTCCCTCCACCTCTCTTCCTCCATACCTCACGGTACCATTTAAAATGTTGTCATACTTCTGGTTATTTCTAGTGGCCTCTTTACTGTCCTTGCAAAAATTAGGTTTTTTACCGCACTGAAAATAAATTGTTTCTATTAATTTTGGAAAATTTAAGGCACTTCACCCCCTTTCCCTATTTGTCCAAATATCACTTAGAAACTAAATTTCTTAGACTTGTTTGGTATCTGGAGTCATACTTCTACTTGTCTGGCAAATTTAAATGTTCAATCACACCTTAAAGTGTTTTCTTTATATAACCTCCGTTCCCCTATTTCCCGGGGTCCTATTTAAAATGTTTGGACAGTTATGTCTGAGCGTAGTCTTATTTTCCTTCCAAATTTTCTAGTTTTGGAAATTTTAAACCTCTTGACTCCTGACTCCACACCCATTTTTCTAATTACCATTTAGTAATTTTAATTTTTTTTTTTTAAATAATTTGGTTATCTCGAGTTGCCCTCCTACTTGATCAAAATTTAAATTTTCTGGCACACTGATTAATAACTATTTCTACTAGTTTTGGTAATTTTGAATTCCTCTTCACACTCTTTTCTCTAACTCACTCTCGGAAATTAAATATTTAGAGATATTTTTGTTTATCTGGAGTTGTATCTCTCTACCTATCTACCAAATTAATTTTAATTTTATATCTCGTCTTTAAATTTTTTTCCTAATCATATTCCCTCCCATTTCCAATTGTTAGATTTTTTGGCTATATTATGAGGTGGTCCGTCAGTTTTCCCGCGAAATGTCAGCTTTCCAGCTTATTTATAAGTGCCTTATCTTTTTCTGGACACGCTTTATTGATAGTATACATAAATACTAGTCGAGTAAAAGCACCCATTCTGATTATAAACATATATTAATTTTGTTAATGGAATGGGGATGAGGAAGGTAAAATTTTAGAATAAATGTACACGCATTTGCGTGGAGGAAACATGAAAAAACCATTATAAAAACCACCGGACAGCAATGTGGGTTTTGGGACTGTTCCTAAAAAGGAATGATACATAACATACATAAATTACACAATAACTATACTCTTATTATTTGAAATATACATATGAAGCTCAATAAACATACATTTATTTAACAAACTATAAACTCACGGCACACAATTGTACATGTAATATAACGCCTAGAGGTTAGGTGGACACGTGACTAAACGTCACTCTAGTCTGTTGTCGTTTACCTGTGATGAGTAGCCGGGATATGAATCCCGGCCGTGTGTAATGAGTGTTTTCAACTCTCCCTCTATACTAATCCGGATATATTACCTCCTTTCTCATTTTACATCATTTTTGCACCACGTCTTACTACCCGGTTGGTATTTTCGCACTTTAATGGTGTTGACGATAGTTGTGAGGTGTCTTTGTGCGGGCTTAAAAAAGAGATAAAATGTTAGTCAAACGGACCGCTACAAACAATCCCCAGTAGTGAGCAGGTCAGATAAAGTATATCCGCGCAAAAATGTATTATTCGTAGTGCTGTTTAAAAACAATGAGCCCATGAGATATGGCTGCTCAAGATATTTTAAAAACCCGACCTCGTAAAGACAAAAATCAAATATCTAACAGTTCAGAACTAGTCCACCATTAATCTTAAATACATTAAAAACCTGAGCACGGCAAGATAAAAGTAAATAAATAAAAATAACCTCTTACTTAAAAATATAATAGTTGTGTGTAATAGTAAATATTTAGTTGATCATATCGACATTTTTACACGTTCATCTATAGCAAGTTACCAAGTCAAATATAAAAAAACCAAACACTTGAAGTTAATAATAGTCTTGGAAAATTTGAAACATCTAATTTCATCATATAAAACAGCTTTTAAAGGAAATAAAAAATAATAATATAAATTTAGAAATATATTTTATAAAATCGAAACCCAATAATTGTAAGTTTATTTTTCAGATAAAAGTTGGTTTTTCAAAAATGTTCCGATGCCCGATTCCCGATTCCACATAAGGAAAGGAATAAAACTCACGAACTTCAATAAATAAAATATAAACGGAAATACATTCTTATGAATTTTCTCAGGGTCAGAAAAGAATCTCAAGATTATCAATTTCATCTCTTGACCGTTTTGAACATTAAAAGCACAGCTTTCTGATGACACTTTTTTCAATTAGGCTTACAGAAAAACTTTAAAGATATGTGAAGAAGATAAATGTGAAATCTCAGAAGTTAAACAAAGACCAGTAGCTTTGTACCGACTTGACATCTAGGAAAACAAACACTTTGCAGAAATAGAGAAAAATGGAATTATTATAAATATGTCAGTTCCTTTTTCAAGGTATGTTCCCTTTTATCAATCTTTTTCGGCCTTTCTTCTATTAGCAGGAGACCTCACCTCTCAGAAATAACGTAAAAAAGATGTTTGTTTTGGTTCAATTTCTGGTCTAGTTTCAGACCAATGATGTGTAAAATGTTCTTACACAGCTTATGAAGGCTACCAAAGAACTGTCACTAATGCCTCTTGGGAATGAGCTTTTTCTAAACTGATTCAGGTCAAGAGTAAACTTGATCTAAAATGATCCAGGACCACCTAAATAAGATGAGCTTTTCATTTATTATTTATTGCGACAAACTTTGACGTTAATCTGGGGGTTAAAGCTCTAAAGTTTAGTGTCATTATAAGGTTGCGTGTGTCTGCGAACACAATTTATGTCAGAGAATATATCTGTGTGAATGCTATTTATAATTCATATTACAAATTTGTAATCTATATATTAATAAAGAGTTTTTTTTTGTCTTTAATGAGCATTGCGGGAGATCTACCGCACACAGAGGTCTGAAATAAAATAAAATGAATAGTAGATATTGTGCACGAATGTTTGCACCTTGAAGCAGGAGTTTTAAAATGTAACTAGGTTATTGTGATTGATTAAAAACTGGGCTGGAAGTAAAGGAATAATTTATTATACTACTATAAAGCCACATGGCTGACTCACTCAATGACATTAATGTTTACCCACTTACAGATGAGCTAGAATCTTAAAATCTGGAAAATTTCTAGCTTTTAGCCTGTAACCGACGGGAAATTTCTAAAAAGTTAAAAAAAAAAAAATGTTTAACCCCCGAAAAAAAAATGCAAAATGAGGGAGCAACTTTAAAGTCGGCGCGGACCTATCGGTGGAGGTCTCTTGTGGTTAAACGGTAAGACCTATCAAAAAACGGATCTGGAATTACATTAGTTTACATCCACTTGCAAAAAAAAAACTCACCGGGAGTTTGGGGGCGGAGCCCCCAACGAGCAAAGCGAGTTAGAATTTACAAAAGTGAGTTGTGGTCTGTTACTTTTATTGCATAAACACTAAACCGATTATGTTGAAATCTCACATGAACATTGCTCGGACTTCCGATTGATATAAAATAGGCTTATAATATTTACATCCACCATTTTGATTGAGCATGGTGGCAGGACCGGATCAAGGAATTCAGGGGCCCGGGGCTACTTACAAAATGTGGGGCCCCACGGCATATATATATATATATATATTTTAGTATGAACTGCTCAAACAAAATTAAAACCATGTGCACATTCATACAGACGGACAGAAAATAGACAGTAAGTTGAAAACTCAGTTTAGAATATATTATATATATATATATATATATATATTTTATTTTACATAATGAAATAATATATATGATAATAATATTAATACAATAGAAAAATCACTTGCCAAATCATAGAATTTACAAAGTTTTCAAAGTTTATACAAAATCAAAATTTTCTAATTGCCATTGTTAAGACAACTCACGGAGGGACATAACTTTTTTTTTTTAGTTGTTTTTTTTTTGCAAATTCTGACACAACTTGATCGAAAGATAACCGTCGTGTTATATCACTTTCCATTGATAAAACAACTAAGAATTTATCTTATTTTCCCGCAACACAGAATGGAGTCTATTTTTCAAACAGGCTTTCAGTCACGGGACCCAACATTTCTCCCGCCAGGTGTCACAGCTTACTGACACTCTTATATTTTGTTAGTTTAAAATATTTTAGCTATATGATTGAAGCAATAAAACATTTAAGGTGTGGGGTATTCTTAAGGATCACTTCAAGCTCGGGGCCTGGGGTCAAGGCCCCCCCCCCCCCCCCCCCTAAATGATGGCAGCTACAAAATACTACTTTTTGGTCCTTTTATCAGATTCTGCTTATCGTATTTCATTGGACAAACTGTGAACGGTTCCTCGTTATAGATACGTATTATAAAACAACCCGTGCGAAGAACCGGTGGCTGGCTAGTGAATTATAGTCATATTAGCTAAATTATCAGTTATTCGTAAATAAAATATTTCATCAAGAAATATATTTATTGGTATCTATGGTAGGCCCTATTTAAGAACAATTTATGTTAAACAAGTAGATAACAGTGCTTTACACGTTTAAAAAAATCTTTTTACATTTAAAATTCTTTCAAAAACTACCCTCTCCCCGTTTCACCTCCTTAGAGATTCAATTAAATACAAAAATCTTGATCATAAACCCAAAAGAACATCCCTGACAAGTTTAATCTTCCTAGCTCAAGCGGTTTGGAAGATAATGTGATCCAACCCCAGTTTCCCACTATTAGGGGGTGGATTGAGCCAAACCTTTCTTAACGGGTACCAAAGACCTGAAAGGAACCTTCCTGTAATATTTCAAGATTCTGGCTCGATTGGTTATGGAGATACTGTGATGCACCAGTCAGTAACTGATCACCCTGGTGTAAGACAAGGAAAGGGAGGAAGCTTGATGAAATCCCAGTGCCCCCCTTCTAGAAATGTCTAGGCACGCCAGTGGATAGGAACCTTGCAAACTCATCATAGGTTATCAATTAGAATGAAAAGATATATAATCTTTCATATTTTAAACTAATCTACACATGAAACTTGTTGAAAAGTATGTATTGTGTTGAAAACTAGATTTATAAGCAATGTGCCTGGACATAAATATATTTTAATAACCAAGCACTTTAATTAGAATATTTTTAGTGGCAAATATTTAAAGGTGCTTTATTGAGAACTTTATACGTTTCTATTACCCACACCATGCTCCCTCTCATCAGGTTTACCGACTAGACATTTTGTATTCAACTCTCTCCCTTGTCTGCCCGTCTACCAGCTCTGACTGTCAGAAGCGACTCTCAGAGAAGTTAGTTGGATTGTTAATATCTAAGAGTACCCCTCTGTTGTCATAGACCATAACCTCTTTTTATGAACGTGTTTATTGATTGTGGAAGGAAGAAGAAATTGTGAAGTGGGGAGAGTATTATGTTGTGAAGTAACTAGATCGAGCCTTAGTACATTGTGAGGATAGACACTAACACAGTCAGTTTATGTTCAAAAAGTCACTTTGGTGATGTGTTTGATTATTTGCCAACACAGAATAATTAAACAACTTCTTCCAGTAGAATCAGGGCTTTTGTGGTTTTGTCGGGGGCATTTTTTAATCTGCCCAGGTATTTTTAAGGTGTACAAGAAGGCCTGACAGATTTATATCTTTGAATATTTGAGGGAGGTCCCTTAGCTCAGAAACCTCATTTGAGTTAGAATTTCCCTCGCTAGATTTTTGGGAGGTTTACTACGGCTGCAGCGTATGATAACCGCTTGGCCACGGGAGCGTGCGTTTCGGTTGTGATGCTGTTTCGCCTCAGTCACTGGCTGACCTGGCTGGGTGGAGAAATTGGCTCTGTTACCTTATGCCCCCCTTGGGTGGACTTGTACAGTTTTTTGTTGCGTCTTTCCACTTCCCTGACTATTACAGGACAGTTACTATAGTTTGCCGCCTGCTCACCCTTACAATTCGCACAACGTGCTGGCGTGGTCCTATCTTTCTTGGAACAGGCTGTAGTCAAAGGTTCGCCCAGACACTTGACACATCGTGGGGTTTGGGAACACTAATTTTTAGAGTGTCCAAAGCGTTGGAATCGGTGGCACTGCAGTACCGTGCTCGCCGATTTTTGATACCCTTCTACCTTTATAATTGTGTGGTTTATGGCCTTGACTTCCTAAATCCTTACAACAGACTTTTTTTTTTCAGTGTGCAGACAAAGATTGGGAGGAGTCTAGGTGTCGCCGTTTGTGGGGTGGATTTCGTGAAAATTTGTCTTACATTTTTTGGCGTGAAACCCATTTCAGTGAGATACAAGCTTATATCATTGCATGGCATACTGGAGTGAAGGCCCTTATTCACAACCTTTAAGGGCTTATCCTTCTGGAGCAGTGTAGTGCTGTGTTAATACATTCATATCCAGTTGTAGCTAATAGGTCTAGGTATTCATGAGAAGTCTGAGTTAAGTCTTTGACGTTAATATTCATATCACCAATGATAAAGGTTTTTTTTGTCTCAATGTATTAATTTTATTTTCCAGGAAGGTTAAAAATGATTGTGTATTATAATTAGGAGGTCTGTAAATTATTAATATGTGTTGAACTGAGATGAAAGGAACATTATTAATGGTTAGCAATATGTAAGACAAGTCCTCAGTTATCATCTAGCTAGTAGGTTTGAAAACATTAAGTTGACTCTAACATAGCAACACACACACACCTCTTTTGGTATCTCTACATGCGTAAAAGGAGCTATAATTGGGAATGTTGTAGTAAATTGCCTCATCACTGTATATCCACACCTCTGTCAATATAATTATATCAATATCTACCTTAACAGATGAATGGATGCACAATAGTTCCTCAAATTTGTTCTTTATACTCCTTATGTTTAGGTAAAGTATGTTTAAATAATAATTTAGGACCCAGTTGTTCATCACAGATGTTGGCTAGGCCTATGTCGTCAACTATGAATTTTTCAGTGTTGTTTATTTTACTCTCCATTAACAAATGAGAGAGAGCCTTGATTATCCAGAATGATGAAAACCTCATAATAACACTCATGAGAATGGACTTGTGTCACTTGCAACATTTGTAGCATAACCTTGTTGATGCATTGTATGGGTTGGGAAGATTGAAATCAGAGGATCCTGATATCTTTTTCAGTCCTTATTGTGATAATATTCTAGAGGCTAGAAATAATCTTTTCACCTGGGGACCAAGATGTTGATTAGCGTAGATAATGTTTGATGGGCCTAGCAAGCCAATCATTTTTGTTGTCAGCACTTTTATTGATTTAACGGCATTAAAAAGTTCTTTTTTTATGTCTATTTGTGAACTTGACTATTATGCTTCTTGGTCTAGAAGTAATATTATTTGGTTCAAGTTTTTTCACTTTGGATACTCTATGACAAGCATCGACATCATTTTGAGATATATTAACCCCTATTTTGGGAGCTAGTGAGGTATTATTGTTAGGCTATTTTCGCTGTTTGTTTCCGTGATATTATCAATTTCGACATTGTTTATTCTAGAGTATTGCTGGAGATTGTAATGCAATAGATTTGACCCTAAGGAGTATTTGAAAGCATTGACCATTTATCATTCTAATTATTCATATATTCAAAAATATTTTACATATAATTAAACATATTTTACTTTATTTAAATTTTACAACCTATTACGTGGCGCTTAAATCACGTCTTCCTCTAAATTATTTACTAGTTAGTTCGCGCCTCGTGGTACGATGGCAGCATCTACTGGAGCTAAACTTAAGAAATGTTAACGTCTTTTAACGTAATCCAGACAAGTTAAGATCTTTTAAAGTATTTCCTCTTCGAGAAGCTTCCAAACGCAATAGGTATTTTTGTTCTGGGTTTGTAGGTGTGTAATTTACCGTTAGAAAGGTTCCTTCGAGAAGCTTCTATTGAACTCAGATATATGTGACTTTTTGAAACTTCGTATTACTACTGTGCAATCAGTCGTGGTCTTGAATGGACGTGCTTTAAGCGATCGGTGATTATAAGTTGCTAGGCCCTCGACATGATCGTGTTTCGATTAGAATATTAATAACAATATGTGTTCAATTTAAGGAATAAATAGATATCAAACTTTATGTGATATATTATCATTTATTAAAGTCTAATGATAAGGAACGAGGCATTATAAGTAAAGCACATAGTTGCGTAATAGAAGCGATGATTTACGGAGTGACTCTTAAATGATTCTGTTATGTAATATAACAAATAGCATTCTAACGTGGGGAGGAGAAATATAACAAATGACTTCCAATCACGGGGCTATTATACGTCAATAAAAAGAGAAGTATAGCAAATGGCGACACAACGTGGGGTTAATATGCAACTATTAACGCTCGCCAAGACTCGTAGTATAACAAGATCTATAATGTTTTTAGTGCCTCATCATTTATTATTTTTAAAGAAGCCACTTCATTGTTGAGCTTAGTTATTTCATCATCGGCCTTGCCCATTCGTGATGTTAAGCAGTTCAAGGAGTCCCTCATTTCTCGAACATAATTTGCTATGTATTTGAGAATATTCATTGCTACATTATCATTATTTGAATTATTTGTCAAGATCAGTTGAGAGTCTTTAACTGAATTAACCTGGATTTTTTGTTTTGGTTATTTAAGTCTTGCATTTAGTACATGTCCCTGGAACGTTTGTTTCTACCTGACTTAGTAGTTTAAACAGTTTGTCTGTAATTTTTTCACACTTTTTGTTGTACCATTTTTGGCAAATATCACATGACAGAGACACTTGCTTTTCACCACCCACGTTTTTACATACGCCACATGAAGTTTCATTTTCATCGGTTAACATCTTGACTACGAATGAATATTTTAACAGATTTTTGCACTTGCTGAAATCTATACTTATAAAATAACATGTCCTGATTGACTGACTGACTGACTGACTGATTCATCATCGCCGAGCGCAAACTATCAAGGCTACAAGCATGAAATTCGGACTGTATATTAATTTTGTTATGTAGGCACCCACTAAGAAAGGATTTTAGAAAATTCCACCCCAAAGGGGTCAAAATAGGGGATGATAATATGTATGATAATATGTATGAAAGTCCGTCATTTTGAAAGTTACATAAACAAAATCTTGTATTTCGGTTATTGACGTAAAACAAATAAATACGTGTTTCAGGAATTTTGGAATTTTTTTTTAATAAGGGATGAAAAAGGGGGTGAAAGTTTGTATCGGACCTGCATTATTTTTGATCTGAGGTCAAGTTATGGTCATCAACGTAACGTAATATTTTAAATAAATCTGTAAATACATATGTATATTTTCGTATTTGTATATAATCAACTTCCACGCGAGCAAAGCCGCGGGCAACAGCCATCTAGTTTAATATACTTTCTTGTTCATTTGATTCATTAACTTTTAAAATTATCACACTATGTTTGTTTTAGAAGAAGTGTTTATTCTACAGTGACACACACGACATTCCATAGCGGCCGTCATCTTTATCATTATCTCATAAAGAATGCTTTCAAGCAGTCAGTTTCTTTATGTTTATGATTATGAGGAACATCCAACAGGAAACATTTCGGAAACATAGGGAAACAATGTGTGCAAGCGATATTTCCAAGTGTCTTTAGAAATTGGCTAGAAAAGATTACTCAACATTTTGAGCTAAAAATCTGTTTGCAACGAATTTGTAGCGTTAGAGTAGCTTTAGAATGTTGACTAATATTCCTGGGCAACTGGGACTAGGTGTGTTCGGGCAGTTTTGCTCGTTGTAATTATTATAATTCATTCATATTTGATTCTGATGTTATTACGTTTCAAACAAGACTATCTTGTACTTACTGCAATCTGAACACGCATGCATTTTATTTACTATCATCATCTTTATTTGAAGTTTTTATTATCATTATTTTCAATCTTGGGGAGGTGTAAAGAAGGATAATGTCCACTCGCAATTCCCCACCTTCTACTAGTGTGTGTGTGTGTGTGTGTGTGTGTGTGTGTGTGTGTGTGTGTGTGTGTGTGTGTGTGTGTGTGTGTGTGTGTGTCAACGCACAGTCCTAATATTATGTGTACTACTAGTTTTAAATATTTTCTGAAGATACTTCCTTGTGTAAAACTGCTGCACATGTGTTCTTGCTTGTTGAAAGAGAATAGAATCGCAAAGTTGCGCTTCTGAATGGCGCAAGTTAAAGCTGAAAATTGTGATTACGTCGCTTGGAGACAGGAAATGTGCGAGAGTCAACTTTGTATTCACATGTGGCGGCGACAGGACACGAGGCTACATTCTCACTGATAGCACACAATGTTTCAATACAAAGTTTGTTATCTGTGTCACTCGGTCGGCTGTGACCTTTCATGGGGTCATGTCCAGTCCCGGTTCTCTTATCATTTATCAGTTCAGAGCTCAAGGAGAACACTGCTGATATGGGGCTACAGTGAGAGTAACACAGGGTGGAGAGCTGGGTGGTGAGAGTAACACAGGGTGGAGAGCTGGGTAGTAAGAGTAACACAGGGTGGAGAGGTGGGTAGTGATAGTAACACATGTGGAGAGGTGGGTGGTGAGAGTAACACAGGGTGGAGAGGTGGGTGGCGAGAGTAACACAGGTGGAAGGGTGGGTGGTGAGAGTAACACAGGTGGAGAGGTGGGTAGTGAGAGTAACACAGGGTGGAGAGATGGGTGGTGAGAGTAACACAGGGTGGAGAGGTGGATAGTGATAGTAACACAGGGTGGAGAGGTGGGTAGTGATAGTAACACATGTGGAGAGGTGGGTGGCGAGAGTAACACAGGTGGAAGGGTGGGTGGCGAGAGTAACACAGGTGGAGAGGTGGGTAGTGAGAGTAACACAGGGTAGAGAGGTGGGTACTGAGAGTAACACAGGGTAGAGAGGTGGATGGTGAAAGTAACACAGGGTGGAGAGGGGGGTGTTGAGATTAACACAAGGTGAAGAGGTGGGTAGTAAGAGTAACACAGGTTGAAAGGTGGGTGGTGAGAGTAGCACAGGGTGTAGAGGTGGGTGGTGAGAGTAACACAGGGTGTAGAGGTGGGTGGTGAGAGTAACACAGGTGTAGAGGTGGTTAGTGAGAGTTACACAGGGTGGAGAAATAGGTGGTGAGAGTAAACACAGGGTGAAGAGGTGGGTAGTGATAGTAACACAGGGTTGAGATGTGGGTAGTGATAGTAACACAGGTGGAGGGTGGGTTGTGAGAGTATCACAGGGTGGATAGGTTGGTGGTGAGAGTAATACAGGTGGAGAGGGGGTTAGTAAGAGTAACACAGGGTGGAGAGGTTGGTAGTAAGAATAACACAAGGGGGAGAGGTGGGTAGTAAGAATAACACAGGGTGGAGAGCTGGTTAGTAAGAGAAACACAGGGTGGAGAGCTGGGTAGTGTGCGTAACATAGGGTGAAGATGTGGGTAGTGAGAGTAACACAGGGTGGAGAACTGGGCAGTAAGAGAAACACAGGGTGGAGAGCTGGGTAGTGTGCGTAACATAGGGTGGGGAGCTGGGTAGTGAGAGTAACACAGGGTGGAGAACTGGGTAGTAAGAGTAACACAGGGTGGAGAGGTGGGTAGTGATAGTAACACATGTGGAGAGGTGGGTGGTGAGAGTAACACATGTGGAGAGGTGGGTGGTGAGAGTAACACAGGGTGGAGAGGGGGTGGTGAGAGTAACACAGGGTGGAGAGGTGGGTAGTAAGAGTAACACAGGGTGGAGAGGTGGGTAGTGATAGTAACACATGTGGAGAGGTGGGTGGTGAGAGTAACACAGGGTGGAGAGGTGGGTGGTGAGAGTAACACAGGTGGAGAGGTGGGTAGTGAGAGTAACACAGGATGGAGAGGTGGGTAATGAGAGTAACACAGGGTGGAGAGGTGGGTGGTGAAAGTAACACAGGGTGGAGAGGTGGGTGGTTAGATTAACACAAGGTGAAGAGGTGGGTAGTGACAGTAACACAGGTTGAAAGGGGAGTGGTGAGAGTAACACAGGTGGAAAGGTGGATGGTGAGAGTAACTCAGGTGGAAAGGTGGATGGTGAGAGTAACACAGGGTGGAGTGGTGGGTGGTGAGAGTAACACAGGTGGAGAGGTGTGTGGTGAGAGTAACTCAGGTGGAAAGGTGGGTGGTGAGAGTAACACAGGGTGGAGAGGTGGGTGGTGAGAGTAACACAGGTGGAGAGGTGGGTGGTGAGAGTAACACAGGTGGAGAGGTGGGTGGTGAGAGTAACACAGGTGGAGAGGTGGGTAGTAAGAGTAACACAGGGTGGAGAGGTGGGTGGTGAGAGTAACAGAGGTTTAGAAGTGGGTGGTGAGATTAACACAGGTGGAGAAGAGGGTGGTGAAAGTAACACAGGGTGGAGAGGTGGGTAATGAGAGTAACACAGAGTGGAGAGGTGGGTCGTGAGAGTAACACATGGTGGAGAGGTAAGGTTGTGAGAGTAACACATGTGGAGAGGTGTGTAATGAGAGTAATACAGGGTGGAGAGGTAGGTAATGAGAGTAACACATGGTGGAGAGGTGGGTAGTAAGAGTAACACAGGGTGGAGAGGTGGGTGGTGAGAGTAACACAGGTGGAGAGGTGGGTAGTGAGAGTAACACAGGATGGAGAGGGGTGGTAATGAGAGTAACACAGGGTGGAGAGGTGGGTGGTGAAAGTAACACAGGGTGGAGAGGTGGGTGGTTAGATTAACACAAGGTGAAGAGGTGGGTAGTGACAGTAACACAGGTTGAAAGGGGAGTGGTGAGAGTAACACAGGTGGAAAGGTGGATGGTGAGAGTAACTCAGGTGGAAAGGTGGATGGTGAGAGTAACACAGGGTGGAGTGGTGGGTGGTGAGAGTAACACAGGTGGAGAGGTGTGTGGTGAGAGTAACTCAGGTGGAAAGGTGGGTGGTGAGAGTAACACAGGGTGGAGAGGTGGGTGGTGAGAGTAACACAGGTTTAGAGGTGGGTGGTGAGAGTAACACAGGTGGAGAGGTGGGTGGTGAGAGTAACACAGGTGGAGAGGTGGGTGGTGAGAGTAACACAGGTGGAGAGGTGGGTAGTAAGAGTAACACAGGGTGGAGAGGTGGGTGGTGAGAGTAACAGAGGTTTAGAAGTGGGTGGTGAGATTAACACAGGTGGAGAAGAGGGTGGTGAAAGTAACACAGGGTGGAGAGGTGGGTAATGAGAGTAACACAGAGTGGAGAGGTGGGTCGTGAGAGTAACACATGGTGGAGAGGTAAGGTTGTGAGAGTAACACATGTGGAGAGGTGTGTAATGAGAGTAATACAGGGTGGAGAGGTAGGTAATGAGATTAACACAGGTGGAAAGGTGGGTGGTGAGAGTTAGACAGGGTGGAGAGGTGGGTGGTGAAAGTAACACAGGGTGGAGAGGTGGGTGGTTAGATTAACACAAGGTGAAGAGGTGGGTAGTGACAGTAACACAGGCTGAAAGGGGAGTGGTGAGAGTAACACAGGTGGAAAGGTGGATGGTGAGAGTAACACAGGGTGGAGTGGTGGGTGGTGAGAGTAACACAGGTGGAGAGGTGTGTGGTGAGAGTAACACAGGTTTAGAGGTGGGTGGTGAGAGTAGCACAGGTGGAGAGGTGTGTAATGAGAGTAACACAGGGTGGATAGGTGTGTGGTGAGAGTAACACAGGTGGAGAGGTGGGTGGTGAGAGTAGCACAGGTGGAGAGGTGTGTAATGAGAGTAACACAGGGTGGAGAGGTGGGTGGTGAGAGTAACACAGGTGGAGAGGTGGGTGGTGAGAGTAGCACAGGTGGAGAGGTGTGTAATGAGAGTAACACAGGGTGGAGAGGTGGGTGGTGAGAGTAGCACAGGTGGAGAGGTGTGTAATGAGAGTAACACAGGGTGGAGAGGTGGGTGGTGAGAGTAACACAGGTGGAGAGGTGGGTGGTGAAAGTAACACACGATATTAAGGGGGTTAGTAAACACAATCTGAATGTTGCTACAGTGATAAATACCTATTTCGATGGCTGCATGATCCACGGCGTCATTTTCCCAATAGTCTCTAGACGGCCGCTGAGGAGGAACACGGGATTATAATCCTTGTCGGGTGGTTTGAGTTTTTTCCTAAATTGTTTTCCATTATCTTTCCGCAGAAATGCGGGAACACTTCCTCTTAATACAACCTTCCCTACCATTAACCCACTACCGTAGTTAATATTATTATTTTTGTATTATTATTTAGCACCGCGTCTTGCTACCCGTTCGAGTTATACGATTTAAGTACTAATTACGCTAATGGATGGGGAATTGGGAAGGTTGAATTAGAGGAAGTGAACTCGCATTTGTGTGGAGGGAGAGTGGAAAACCATTTAGGAAAAACCACCCCCAGTTCACCCGACCGAGATTCGAACTTCGATCTCCCCGTCCTCAGCAGTAGATCTCAACAAGACAAGCGCGTTAGCCAACTACGCCACCGAGGCGGGTCGTAGTTAATACAAATGTGGGAAACTCGAAAGGGTAGTACGACATTTATTTAAAAAAAAGTTTTATAAATCCTTTTCTTGTGTCTTGTAAAATATATTATAGATAACAAACAAGGTCGCTCTTGACACTCATTGAACTCAAAACAAGACAACCTACTCACAAACATCGCAGATTAATATAAGTGGTCAAATGTTGGTTATTAATAAAATCAACAAAGTGTTGAAGAGTTTTTTTTAAAGCTACAGGCTTTTAAAATAATTTAGATTATTTCTTCCCCCGATTTTTAAAACATTTGAATAATCCTAGAGGTTATTTGGTGTAGTCCTTCTTAATACATTTTGGAAAATTGGAAGCCTCTGAAAGCTATTTGAACTAGTCCTCCTTCAGCAAATTTTTGAAAAATGGATGTCTAGCTAAACCAATTTTTTTCATAAACTAGAGTTTCTAGAAGCTATTTAAAGAAGTCCATCCCTGACACATTTTTGAAAATCGGATGCTTTTAAATGATAAACTACTATCTCTGAAGATCAGATTACAGAGTCAAATTAAGATAAATAGTTTCACAA
Organism: Timema cristinae; assembly: GCA_039000515.1. Taxonomy (NCBI): domain Eukaryota; kingdom Metazoa; phylum Arthropoda; class Insecta; order Phasmatodea; family Timematidae; genus Timema; species Timema cristinae. Next base: position 39,716 of record JBCFYV010000048.1, on the reverse strand, counting down.
ACATTCTTTTGCGATCAAAATTAAGAACTTCAGAAAATTTTGGGGAGATGTGGAAGAGGGGGTGGGTTGAACACCACAGCCCCCCTCGTTTCACCCATGCTATCTCTCTCTATCTCATAGACCCATAGTTGAACCATGCAAGGTAAGCCTACTAAGTGTACGTATAAACCCTGTCAAGGTTCAAATGGTGGACCTTTAGGGTTCATTAAATAGCCTCCTTAGTATTCTCCTTGCAAGCCATGCATACAACATGCTCAAACATATCGCAACAAGCCTTAACGTAGGTTTAAAAATAATTTATAATATATGTATAATATACATTTATAACATATTAAAGCAAAGCAGTTAAAATAAAAAACCCAAGAGTTATTTAAAGAGGTTAAACACAACATATCAAAGTAAAAACAGTCCCATGGTATAGTGCATCTGCTACGAACCTAGGGTCCCGGGTTTCATTCCCCACTGGTACAAAGGTTATTTTTCCCGAACGTAAGTTATCCTAATGGTCACCAGGATTTGGTTAGTTAGGCTGAAGCTAGGAGATCACTCCTGGCATCGTGCGTTCATAATCACCCATATCACATCATCTGATTGCTGGTACGACGTATAGACAACCTTCAGCCCTGGGCAACGTTCTGTGCCCCCAGAGGGGCTAATAGTCTACAGAGCATCGATTCATCGTATCAAAGTAAAGGTTAAAAAAAATCATGTATGGTCTATCAAAGTTAAACAATGCAAGTTAAAATTTAATAGTTAAAAAGTTTAAATATTTTATTCATCAAAGTCAAACTTTGTAAAATAAGGCATGGGTAAAAAAGTTAATGTTTGATCTCAATATGAAAGATGATCACATTGAGGGGGAATGTACCCACTTCGAAGCCTGGCCCTGATCGTGGTTGGAATAATGATACAATAGTAGTGTATTTACGCTACCAGGTATGATCAAATTATCCTCTTGGATATAGGTCCAGAGCCTCCAGCTCATGAGGGCCAGGTGAGTTTCTGATTGTTCGGTGTTGAATTGAATGTAGTGAGATTGCTCTGTCCAATAAACCACAGTTCTCTTATCCCAACATGATCAGTAGTGTGTACACCTTGTCATAACAGAGGGGGGAGAGTGTGTATTGTGAGTATTACGTCATGTCGCAATGCTGTGTGTGGTGTTGCAACCGGGTTATTTTGGAGTGTGAGACGTCAAAGATCTCTGGGTCATTGGGGTGGCTTATAGGGTGTCATTGGCCTTTTCCAAACTGGTTCATTCTTGTCCCATTTGATTTTTTTTGCCCCATTTGATTGTTTTTATGTGTGTCCCTATGGGAAGGATTTTGTGTGGGAGTTTTTTTATTTATTGGTAAGGAGTGTGCAGTCTCGGGCGTCGGGCGCGCACTCCACGACGTCCCATAAAATGTCGCCAATTCTGCCCGTGACGGCTGTCTAACATAGAGTGTGAGCTACTGGCCCTGTCTTCCTGTCGCAAGCTCTGAATCTATTTTGGCGTCGTAACCCTCCCCCAGGCAATGGGTTTTACCTGATGACTGATACCTGGTGGCAGTTTGTCAGCTCGACAAGTCGAGACAGGAATAGATCACGACCTTGAATGATGTCGCAATGGGTGTTTCCTGATGACTCATACCTGGCGGCAGTTTGGTGGCTCGAGAAGACAAGTCGAGACAGAAATATAACTTGAACTTGAAACCGTGAGCAAGTACAAGAAGTCATTGACCCTGTTCATGCTTGGTGCCAGTTTACCTGCTTGACAAGTCAAGACTCGTATCTGGTGACCCTACTTGTTGGGATAAGGAAGGGAACAAACAAGTTTCATGTGAATAAAACATGATATAACAATCATATATTTATTGTACATTAAAGGTTTCACAGACATACATAATATTTATTATAAAATGTTTACAGGAATGCCTCATATATTCGTTCATACGTTTTTATACAGTGTCTCTGAGATGTGTTGGTAAAATTGTTTTTAGTTCACAATCCAGCATCTAATTGTCCAAACCGACGACTTGACGTGTATAGTAAGTAGCACTGATAAGATCCAGGTTTCTGATGTGTGTTTCCACCGTAGGCTGTTCGAGGTCAATGACATTCGCTGATTCTGTTAGCGTGTCAGATACATCCACGACGAGTGTGTCGATCAAATCGTTGCAATATCGTGCAATGGATGTCGACCACATATCCCGTCGGTCGACGTCAACGTTGATGAGGTCCCACACATCACAAAGACGGGCCCAGCTAGGTGCTAGGTAGGCGACCCGTTTATTTGAGTCCAGCGTCTTGTTTCTCGCTGATGACGGCCATACGGTCACCACACATGCGTCTCAGAGAGATTTCATGATTAGTCAAATTAATCTTTTAAGGAGGTTGAGTGTTGCTGAAAAACTTTGATATGATCGACTTGTAGTTGCCCAGTTCTTGCCACTCTTTGTGATTCAACACCACACAGTTATTTTCGCATTTTTCTAGCTAGACATAGGGAGTAAAGTTGTTCTTGACACTCATCCAGACGATGACACATTTGGTGTCGACTACGTCCAACGGAAACAAAATGTTGAAAATACTGGTGATGGTGAGTGGCTTCGCCGGTTTTGCTTTGTGGGTGCAAACGTCTTTACCTTCCGTGATGATTGATCGCTTCGACGACTGTCGTGGCATGTCGTCGGGATGCTCTTTTATAGCCGCCAAGGGGATGCTGAATGGGCGCAGTATCTTGAAGGGTGGCAGGACCCTAGTGTCTTGAAAAATGTGTTGTGATATCTCAGCACCTTAGCGTCGTTGTATATATCATTGGTGGGTGGGAATTGGGCTAGTAAATTTGTCATTGGAAGGTTCTGGGTGCGATAGAGAAGTTACAAGAGACAGTAATGTTCACAAACGTCTGAAGCTATGATAAAAGTATACAAACATTGGTTTTGTTTGGTGTCTACCATCGACATGCACGGATGTAGCTATTCGCCATACCAACATAAGCCACTGTTGGTAAAGATAAGGTGCTAGGGAGGAGTAATGTAGAAATGTTCCAGCGTTTACGAGGAGTGAGGAAGAGGGAAACTTTAAGCGAGAACTAGTGACAGTACACTTCACCAGGGATTCGAACCCCCTGACATCTCCCGCCATAGCTAGATGAGTTATTCGCACCCTTTCTAGCTAAACTTGTGCCGTCTACGTCACACCAGCCCGTTTGGTTAGAAAGTGTGCCGCTATACGGCACGGCTCTCACTCTGATGAGAGGTCAGGGAGTAAAATATTGGGCAGTGAAGCCGAAGTTGAGGAACAGAACGGACGTTAAAATGTGAAGTAAAAGACTGTTCGAGATAGAGGGTTAGATGGAGGTATCTGTTAAGGGGAACCGTGTATGTCTGACCTCGAGAGAGAAGAGTAATAAAATAACTGTGAAACAGAATGGTGTTGTTTATCTTTTGTTTGATTAACGAGTGAGACGTTCCCGGACGATAAAGAATATTGTAAAACCAACGTTTCGGGCACTGACGCATCGGCATTTGGAGTATCGGGGAAATGTACCCATTGGTATAATATGAAAGGGGTACAAGAGATGGTAGCAGAGCGTGGTTGGAGTGACAAAAAACGAGGATATCACCCGACACCCTACAGCCCGAGAGTCAACAAGGAGTGAGCCAATGGTGGAGGTCAAATGATGTCCAGACGGCACAAACTTCTATATATTAATTAAGATAATGTGTTAAGGATTATCAAGAAAATGTTCCAGCATTATACCTGGAGAGAGAACTACCAACAGTTCACCCAGCAGAGATTCGATTCCAACCTCCTCCGCAAGAATTAGATGAATCGGACATTTAGAAGGCGTGCCCACAAGGATTCACAGGGCTTGCATCATTAATGTCTGTTAGAACGGTCATCCGATCAAATGCTTCCTTCCAGTGGTTGAGTGCATCCCACATTTGCGAGAGTGAAAAATAGGTGAAATCAAAAATCACCTAACGCTGGTCGAACAGATTTTCCGTTTTATACACTTAGACCAGGTAAAATGTGTACCAGCATTTTGTGCGGGAAACCCCTACAAGCATGTCCCCAAACTGGTGGATTCCTGAGAGTACTCGGTTGATGCGGGAGCACGATTAACGAGTAACGATAAATATATGCTGTCTTACATGAATTGGCCACTCACCATCACCAAATTGGCGTTTCGACAAGTCGAGTCAATAATAATCACGGGAAACCCTGCGGTGCCAGTTTGGAGGCTCGAAGTGTCGAGACAGGAATGGGTGATGTCATAATCCTCCCAGGAAATGGGTTTTCCCTTATGACTCATATCTGGCGCCAGAATGGTGGGTCTGCTAGACATGTCAAGACAAGAATACAGTAATGTCGCAACTCTCCCAGGCAATGGGTTTTCCTGGTGACGTCATCGTAACCCTGGTGCCGGTTTGGCGGCTCAACAAATCAAGAGAAGAATATATCGTATTTCCATGATGACATGAGTTAACCACCTGGTGTCCTCTGTCCCTCCTTCAATGACGCAAAGGTTTATTACCATAGCAATGGAGTATTTTCCTTTGTACTTGTTGGTGCATGTTAGTCTTCTATGCGGGGAGGGGTTTTCCCCGGTGACGACATCGCTCATTAGGGGGTTGTAGCAATTAGATAGCATTGATACAGCACCAATTATGCACAATCAGGGGTTTCTATCCATATTTATAATCCAAAACTTGTTTTGTTTGATAACTACTGTCAGCATGTACGGATGTAAGTATCCGCCATACCACTATGGACCCTTGGTGTTGGTGTACGAGGATAATGTTGTAGGGAGGAGTAAGGAAATGTTCCAGCGTTTACGTGGAGGGAGAGTGGGAAACCATTTAGTGAGAACTACCAACAGTACACCTCAGCAGGTATTCAAATCCCCCAACCTCATCCACCATCAGAAAGCCATCACTAGATGAGCTCTACATTAAATTGTATACCCAACATAGATTCGAGCCCCTATATCTTTAGCCGAGTGCTTCATGCCCTATAGTTGCCAAACACTAGAGAAGAATATGGTGTTTTTAAATTGTACGCACCCGTTCTGTCGCTAGAATATGTTGTTGGAGATTCAAAGACAGAAAGGTGATGATGGCAATATATACGTGACAACTTTGCCAGAATAAATATTAAATAGAGAAGACGTGTAAATGTTAAGCTTTATTGATTTACACACGTGTAGTTAATATAGCTTTAGCAAGTACAATATACAATGATATGAGTATACAGGAGAAATAAGTATACTATTATTATTTCACTGCTTAAAATTTGTTTATAATTTTAACTAAATTTGGTTTAAGGTAAGTTAAGGTGTCACACACTCAAACGCACACGCACAGACATTAATTTTTATTTATAAAATGTAACTTTTATTTAGAACCGTGTCTTACCACCCATTTGGGTTATACGCTTAAGTAATAATTACGCTAATGGATTATGAATAGGGAAGGTTGAATTTAAAGAAAGTGAACCTGCATTTTCGTGGAGGGAGAGTGAAAATACACTCCATTTTACCCGACCAAGATTCGATCTCTATCTTCCCCGTCCTCAGCAGTCTAGCTCTACACGAAACTAGCGCTTTAGCCAACCACACCACCGAGGCGAGTGATTGTAGCCGTTGTGACGGTATATTACTGCCCAATGAGAACGTAAAAGATTTAATTATTTTAGAAACCATTGTTTTATTCCTTGAGCCACTTAAAACAACCAAAAATATGTTTTATTTTAAATATTATTTGATGTTCTAAGCTAAATTTTGCTGACACAATATGTAACTTTTACATTAATTAATAATTAATATCAAATACAATTATGAGGACCTTGATTCTTTATTAGAAATGTCAAAAAAATAGCATCTAAACAAGAGAGAAAGAAATTTATTTTAAATATCTTCTAATGTGCGCAACTATAATTTGTTAATATAATAAATCGATAACTTATACATAAATTCATAGGTAATATAAAATACAATTATAAGGACTTTGAATCACTATTAGACATTCCAAACAAAACAAAAGAGCACTAAAACAACAAAGCTTGATTTGTATTATATATATATATATATATTAAAATTAGTATAAAGAATAAACAAGTATGTTATTATTATTATTATCAGTAGTATTGCAAAAAGTTTCACTGTAAAATAGCGTTTATAAATTTAACTAAATTTTGTTTAAGGTAAGGTGTCTAGTTCACACACAACAAATCTAACACATTCATTTATAAATTGTATCTACTATTACGGTAGACTGATACCCATGGAGAAAGTAAAAAAACCAACTAATTTTGAGAGTTGGATAGCAAATTTACACACAAGCTCTTGTAGCAATTATTGCTACAAGGCGTCTAAAAAAGGGAGAGTCAACAAGAACAGCGCTTACCCAATTTCACCGACCGGACGAGCGAGCGGAAAAGGACGTCCACACACGATAACAACAGTGCAACATCTAAGAGCGATGATCCTAGTGCTGCATTTTGCCGCTACGCACCACCACTTGTCTCAAGAACATGGACGCCGAGAACAGCGTGGAAGAGCCTAGGCCTTGATAGAATGTTCTCAACGCACCTAGTACCACGCATCTCCCCCTTTCCATGTGTTTATAATCTGTGATCCCCTCCTTGGTGTAATTCCGTCTCGAGTGTTCGATAGTTGCGCCATATAAGAGACTGTTCACCAAGATAGCAGCCACTCTTGGATTAGGCTCGGACATTGACGAAGCTTAGGCTTCAAAGGCAGACTCATATAATGTAAGGAGAAATTCTTTTTCGGCTTAAAAATAAATATTATGTAATTTTCTAAAATTCCTTTTGGCTTTACGTATATTTATTGTTATTTACCGTCATAGATGAATATTCATTTATTTTACTAAATATTAAAATAACTTCACTTATGTTACGCATGATAAATAGGACTTTACTTATAATACAAAGTAATGTGGGGAAGTTTTTAAGGCGAGTTTTGAATTTTTTCTAAGGTTAGCCAAATCTTGTTTATCAACTTGGATTCAGTTATTTAACTTTAAAATTATGTTTTCAAAGCGTGTTGTCTTAATATCCATATTAAGAAGTTTTATAATATTAGGCCTTAATGATTTAGTTGTTGGAATGCGGGATGTTAATAATTATTCTTGTATAGTTAACGTTATGTATCTAACTTAGAAATTATTTTGCATAGTTCGTGAACGTGGCAGAATGGTAATAATAATTTTTTCTTATGATAAAGTTAGGAATTATCCTTAACGTTTAATGTGAGAATTTCTAAGTTTATTCTGTATTACTTCTAATTTTGGAGGATTCCGGAATTTGTGGAGACGTCATGCGTAGGCTGATCTTTAATGGGGCAATCACGGAACTATAATACTGTTAGTTACAATTTTGACTTGCACTAAAATAAGTCATTGCTAAAATTCTCATTTAAGTTTTTTATATTGTTATACGCCATGTTTATAATGCTAGACATTAAAATTTAATACACGTACTATAATAGAAAGTCTTGTAAAAAACAATAATAATAGATTGTTATTATTCAGCTTTTACAGATATTGTATAAAAAAAAAAAAAGAATATGCTTAGATTCTTTGAAGAAGTGATATGTTCTTGAATATGAGGCTACATGAAATAAAAGTAAAGTTTCATTAAGACATGAATTTTTTTTACTATTATAATTATGCCATTTATCCTTAGGTTTAGATACATATAATTTTGTTGTCCTTTTTAACTTAGCCTTCGTCCTCGTCGTATTAAAACTAAATTGGTCACTGAAGGAGAACAGTGAGATTACCCTCCTTCTAGGAGATGGGTTGTGTACCCTAATATATTTCACTACAAAAAAACATAATATTGTTTACACTTCGCACTCCTATTTTTCTAAATTATTTAATAAAATTAAATTTTTTTTTTGTATTGAATCCCTCTAATATCTAGAGCTTGGGATTACACTCTAATATATCAATTTTTATTTATCAATTGTAGCTGTTGTGGTGGTATAATACAAGCTTAGTCGTAGATCCCGGGATATTCAAATATTGGGAGGGAGTATCAACCTACACATGACAAGTCAACTTGCTTGTTGAAAGAGTATCAAAATTAATTCACTATTAAAGTGCTATCTTTACTGACTATGAGGTAATAGAAATGACAAAAAAGAATACTTTTTTAAAATATAGTCTCAACTTTATTTTGTTGACATAATAATAGCTTTACAAAAATGTCATAAACATGTCAAACACATGTCGGGCATGTTTTATTTTAAGAAATATTTTAACGGTCTCAAGCCAAAGTTAGAAGAAGTGTACCCACATTTTGCAAGGAGGGAGAATGGATAAACTATTAGAAAAAACCTCCCTAAATACGCCCGACACGTCTGAAGGAATATATAATATATACTTTAAATTGAAAATTATGGCATGGATTTGTTTAGCTCACCCCTGAATATTTATTAAAATATCTAATGTCTGTTTACAATACTCACAAAGCCTCCCTTCGTTCTAAATATATAATATTTATCGCAGGAAGGAAGTAAGGCTGAATAAATTAAATTTACTTAGAGTATGTATCTCAATTTTCCAGAGTTGTAAGTGGGAAAATATTTATCAAAACATACCCTAAAAATAACTTGCGGGGGTTGGTGGAAAGATCGACGACCACTTCGTCGGCTTCAAGCATCAGGTCGTCCAGGATAATCAGCTGTGGAGAGTCATTACAGTCACCATCCATTTCCGGCAAACCCTCACAGAATATGACGCAGGGACTTGGCCCTTCCTGTTCAAATCCCGGTTGCCCTAAAGCATAATAGCCTACCAGGTGATTTTTTTTCAAATTTATCGTCATGCATTGTGTCCAAGCGATGGGTACAGTCGGCTACAAAATGTTCCTTTCCACAGATGGATGTTTCAACTTGTTCATAATGTTTGAGAGTTGCCTTATAAGCTAAATGAACTTGTATTTATAGGATTGGAGGGAGGTGTTTGGGTCTAGACGTTAAAAAACAAACAGAACAGTTTTATAATATTTATTTTCAATCATAATCTAGACAATTAACAGTTTGAGAATATTTTTTGCAAAGATATGAAAAGAATACTTAAAATATTTATTTACAAAAAGATGACTGTTTTATAACATATATTTACAAGGTATCTTATATCTTGACATATGTACATGTTTTGGTGTAGATGAATTAATAATCAATTTCTTGAGGTCGTAGCGGAAATAGTGGTCTCTTTACTACATTTCTAAGCTAATTTACAAAGTTCAGTTTAAAGAGTATTTGAATATATATAACAAATGGTTTTAATTAACATATTTTAATTATGTACAAAAAAACAAATAATTAAAATGCAAATATAATTGACACAAATAACAGTTTTAGAATATAGCTCGCGCCACAAAAATCATATGTAGAATATTTATTTACAAATAATTACAGTTTTAGAACATTTATTTACAAATATATCTTGCACCTTGAAGTATATTATACATGTTTAGGTGTAGAGGAAATAGTAATCAATTTATTGGGGACGTAGCGGGAATAGTGGCCTCAGTACTAAATAGTGCGGAATAATATAAAAGTCCAATTTAAAGAATATTTAAATATATATACACAGACAAATGGTTTCAATTTAAAATATGTACAAGATAAACAAATAAGTACTTCTGAATAGAAATAAAATATGTAAAAAAAATTAAATTGATACAAACCAGTAATTATATTTGACTAGAAATAATCCGGTAGGTGAAGGATTGTGCCGATGGATTAAAAAAATATAAAAAATATCCCGGGCGCATAAAATAAATCAATAAAAAATATGTGTGTTTTCATGCAGATATATTATGAAAACAATCTCAAATCTTTGAAAAATGGCACGTTTAAAATGAAAGAAAAAAATCTTATTATTAAGTCCGTCTAAATGATCAACTTTTAGTCATGTTGAACGCGTTTACAAGGACTCTGATATCCAAACAGCAACGTATTAAAATCATCAGCTATTTGTCGTTTGGTGTACACGGGCCGTAGACTTTATTCTGTGAAACGGTACATACAGTCGCAAGACATTTTCTTACAATTTTGTGCGATATCTGTATGTATCTCTCCGCAGCTTGTTCAGTGACCACCGCTTTCTAAAGTCAAAATTAACGTCGTTCCAGTTGCCGTGGTTTATGGTGATCCCGCGTACCTTGCACACGGTTTTTGTTTTGACAGGATCGTCACCAACACAAACTTGCTACTTGTGGTGTGGGGACACTAGATACAAAGGTGCTAATATAGCTTCACGGACCGTAATCGTAAACATCGTCAGTGAGGTCACCTAAAGAGTCTCCAGTCGGTGAACTCCTATCGCCGGGGCGTTCCGTGAATCGAAATCTATCTGTATCGTGAAACAAAACGTCCCCCAATTTCTCAAGGATGGTGTATAAGTGCAACCTAGCCATAGCAGTCATGTAGCATGACACGGCAACACTCGTGTTAGGGTTAGGGTGCAACGCATCATGCGTTTCAAGAAATTATCAATGTACCCGTGAAATAATCCGCCAAAACGTGTCTGACGATCGTAAACAGATACATTTTACTCCCACACTTCGTGTACAGTTTCGACGGTGTAGCCATTCTCAACACCTTTCCATATCTCGTCAATAACCCAGATGCCTGTCAACCAGTGATCTTTCTTATCGTTGTGCTGACACGCGTTTTGGTTCTTCTCTTCCCTGCATTTCCTGCACAAGATGAACATTCACTTGTCGTGCATTCACGTAGGTAATATGGGCATGAATAAATCCCGTGGAGGCGTCACGATAACTTTGGCTAATATTATTTTTGGTTAAACTTGAAATGGTCATCTGACAGAAGGTTTTGTTATTCCAGCGAAACAACAGTGGTTTGGGGAGGAGAGGAAGCAAAGAAGTCTTGCGTAATAAGTTGTATATTTCTAAGCTAGTGGCTATAGTATTGTTACTTGTATATGATAACTTTATACAAATTTAGAATATGTTCTTAAAAAGTTAGTTTTAGTAGTTAAAGAATGGTAAACTTACATGTTAGGCGATCTATCGTGTCCAGCTCATACCAAACATCAGGCATGCCCTGACCGTCTTTCCATAGCCGGAGACATGTCCCTGCGGGTTGGAGTTTTCCGCCAGGGGCAGAGCAATGACTGCTTCAATTAGTTGGTCCAGTACAGAGCCCACCTACCTCTCGCTGCTTTCCAGGAGAGGCACAAGCTGGAAAATCCACGCTAACTCGTGTACCCGCCCCTATCGATAGTTACAAAGAGCGGAGTTGTTTGTAGCTCTGGGTCCGCCCCTAAGCTGTCATTCAGCCCATTAATGTAATAAGCAAAATAGTTACAATTAAAATATACAAAACGGCTTAAAACATACCTGAATTTATACTATTTTCCAGTGAGTCAAAACTCACTTTGACGTTTATTCAGCCCAATTATGAATTATAATGGCCTAATGTAACGATTTAATGTTCTATTTATAGTCGTTTCAATGGGGTGAGCCGCATATCAAGGTGTAAACCTTTAATTGGTCAATATTTTTTTTTCCTCATCGGTGAATGGCCTGATCTTGTAAAACAACAGGGATTTACCGCTACTCGTCATTCTTGTTGCAGCATCTGCCGAGTGTGAATGTGTTCCCCCTCCCCTGGGCATTAAGGGGCGCAATATGCTGTGAAGAACCACTATACACCCACTGTGGTCGTGTTTATGTTTTCCAGCATCGCTCTCACGCAAATTCTGGTACACATCTCGCCCTTTAACACACTACCGTAAATACTCGGGCAGGAAACATTTGTGTGGTTAGAGAGTTGGAAGAAATGCACCAGTGGGCACGCAGTCTAGATATAAAGCTCAGCCGATGACGACGGGAGGTAGGAGGCAACAAAATAAATACGTTTATTTTGAACAAAAGTTAATTATAATACATTTATGTTCGTAGAGTTTATCCCATTTCCCTCCCATACAAATCCTGGTACATCCTAATATCCCTGTCAAATGATTAGCAAACACTAATTATTCTCGTGCCTGCCTCTTTAGACCGGCATTTTAATTTTAACTCATTCGGACAAAGATATCAAGGTTTGAATCCATGTTAGTTAGGATATCTACAACCGTGCATGTTGACCGTAGACACATAACAATCAGTTTTAATAGGGATTGTTTGCGAAAAATTGGCCCCTGAATGAGCATTAGAAACCAAATCTGAGCCGGGGCCTTCAAAGGTCGTTACCAAAAGTCATGTAAGGCTGCGACCCGATGTGTCAGCGAACTTTCCTGTGACAAAAGTGGACACTATTAAGTCAAGGGGTGGTAAAGTTAATGGCTTTTCAATAGGATCATTGCTATCCGCTTTCAACATTTATTATTAAAATAAACAAGTTTAGTCACACTTGATGGTTAATGACTCTTCCTAATGGTTCAATGATACTCTCCAAAAGCTCAGGTCGGTTACCACAAATTTCAGCCCCCGGGGGTATATGACACACAGAGCTCACGAGGAGGAGTGGTGGAGGGAAGGGGGGAAGTTAAAGGAGGTCCATTAGAGGCTTGCGACATGGAGATATTGCTGTAGCCCACACTAGTGATGGGCATAATCGAATGATTTTAAGAATCGAATAATAATTCGATTCTTTGAAAAATAATTGAATGAATCATTCGAATGATTTTGAGAAGTAGTAAAGAGTCGGTAATAATCGGATATTTACTACTTCTAAAAGTAGTTACTAGTTGCTCGTTTTGCTTTGTGCTACTGTTCTCTTTACCCTGCTGTCGTATCTTCTAACACGCATTCCTTTCCGTTTGCAACTTATTAACACTTTTCTCAAATAAGTAACTCACGATTAATATAAAAACTATTGCGTACGATTAATAATTAAATAAGGAACATACGTTTCCCTTTGTGTTTAAAAGAGTCGAAATAATTTACCCTTTAATATTTCCTAAACATAACAAAAATACATAAGCTTACAATCGTAAAATTATTTCAGTGAATAAAATTATAATACGATCTGAATATTACGGCCGGGCAATGTTTTATTAAATACATAAAAAGTATATACTTATCTACTTAATAAATTTAAGTCTCGTTAAAAAAAATATCTCTCAAACCGTTCGTGCTATATGTGTTTAGTTAGTTAGGAAGGTAAAATTTTAAGGAAATGAAAAAGAACAATCCACGTAGTAATGTAGTAAAATAATCGAATCATTTTGTAATTTTCATTTGAATTATTTTTGGCTGTTATTCAATTGTAAACTGTACAATTACTTAAACTTTGTATTAAATTAACCTTAGAATCATTCGAATGCGTAAGGTCGATTATTGTGTAGCAATGGGGACTATTTATTGAAACTGAACCTAATAGAAATGAAGACCTGTATAGAGATAGCCTGGAAACATTCATAATCATAAGGTCGATTTTCCTCAGCACTTCTGGCAAGGGTGGGGTAAGAGAATGAATTGGCTAGCTCGCGTCAAGTCAGTTATGTTTTCATTCGAATGTTTTTCTCATTCGAATGATTTGTTTAATTCGAATGATTTTGAAAGAATCGAATGAATCGATTATTCAGAATAATCGAATGAATCGATTCTATTCATCCGATTCTGCCCATCACTAGCCCACACTCTGTTAGACAACCGCCGAGAGAGGATGCTCATGCCCACTCCCGCCCTCACGGGAAGAATTGGCGACATTTATGGGACGTCACGGGAGGAGTGCCCAACGCCCGAGACTGCACGCTACCCCACCAATAAATAAACGAAAATTCCCACCCAAAACCCTTCCAAAAAGGACACACATAAAAAAACAACCAAATGGTTCAAAATCAAATGGGAAAGGAACGAACAAGTTTGAACAGAAACGAAAGAGCTTGGACATAAATAAAACCCCTACAAACAAACCCAATGACACCCACACCTCACCACCCCCGAATAAAAAATCACGATAAAAAACGCTGGCATCACAATACACTCTCTCTACCCCAAATTGTCTTGGTACGCCACACACACTCCTATGATCCGAATAAAATAGTTATCTGTCAGATTCGAACTCTGAGCCGTCAATGTTAATATTCATTGTGGCTAGATTGTTTATTTATCAGACGTATTTGCGTATACCCTGGGAGATGCTAAGAGATATTTTGCTAACCTTAACAACCTTTTCAAGATGGATGATATGAACTTGAGACACGTCTCTGATGATCACGTAAATACAGTCATAACGTTTCCCAAGTTTAAGTAAGTTTGTGTATAATGCTGAAAGATAAAACATGATTTTCTGATGTTGATAAAGGTAGCTATAGCCTATAAGAGCAGGTTAGGTTCCTAAATCGTGAATGATTAATATATAAATCCTTAGTTGGAGGCATGATGTCATGGCATCCATATTAAAATTTGCTCACAGTCTTTATAGACATCGAACAAGAGGCAAATCGTATGTAAATATAACTCTTGCTCCTCAAGGCAATTTGGATGTGGGACCTAAAACTTATAAAATTGGTAGTCCAGTCGGGTAAAAGATGATTGTAACAAGTCTTATATGATTATATGCATAGAAACGAACATATACTTGAGCATAGCAATGTTAAGCAACATTTTAGAAAACATACTAAACTATCAAATCTTAACTAAGGAGTAGTTGAATAGGAGTTAAGACTCAGAGGATTTGTTTTTAAAAATCAAGACGTTTTTCAAAGTTATGATTTTTAAAGAAGATTGATCAAAGAAAGTCGGGTGGCCAGGGAGACACACATGAGGGATCTTGCCTATCTGGAAGACTTCCAAGAAACAAGCGAAGGTTAGTTACAAACTAACAGGTAAAATTAAATGAAGAAATTAAAATGTTTAGTTATCTACAAACCAGTGACGCACACATAACTTCTTCTTAGGAGGGGTCCAAAGTAAACACGTTACAGGTGAATCCAATCCATTACTCGTACTTTGATCAACTTACTTAATGAGGCTATAAATACAGGATATAACCTAATTGTTACATTTAGTTATTTACTGTAATAATAAATAATATATTTTATTTAACCTTCATGTTCACTGGGGGCAAGGGACCGCGCCCCTGCTACAGACCATGTCTACCAACTTAACACCCCTCACAGCCTGTATTACCCTTACACTCTCAACCAAGGGCGTAGAAAGCTCATTTTTCTTGAGGGGGGAGGGGAGGGTCCGGTGGAAAATTTTACTATGATTAATTTTAACCAATAAAAATACTTTGTATACGTATATGTAGACTCAAAGGGGGGCGGACCCCCAAACCCCCTCTTTCCACGCCCCCGCCAACTGTAGAGACGGGAGAGTTTAAATATTTAACAAATGAGTCAATAAGAGTCGCTAGTAAAATGTTCGAGTATAGACACAATATATTGAAGAAACTTTTAGGAAAAATTATTCCAAAATGAAGGATACTTACACAATCACGTTCTAATCTAGTCTAGCTGGGCTATCCATTTAAATTACACTAATCAAGTAGGGATTATAAGGACATTATTGAGAGGAAATGTACTAGCATTTGTTTGGAGGGAGAGTGTAAAGTCACTTGAGGATAACCAACCTCAACACACCCGACTAGATTTATACTTCGACCCCCGCTAGTGTTTCATCAGGGCTGATAGGTTTCTGGAACTGACTGCGCGAGTTTTTCTCGATATCACATGTTGTAATATAAGAGTGAACGAATTCTATCTAAAATATCCCCTGAACTTGATATATTATTTTAAAAGATATCTAATGTTTAAAATATTATAGCATCCTTCCTTATCGCGTGCCGCAAATATACGGTTCACATTCTGTCTTTTCCTTCTGAGGTACGAACACATCACAATTAACTGTCGTCATCTTCCTTCACCAAAATATACAGAAAAGTTGTGTCACTTGGGTCACCTGTACTCTCTCTCTCTCTCTCTCTCTCTAAAGGAGGATTCATTTTAAAAGTTTAATCTACGTTTGTTCCTTTATGTGTTTTGTGTGTGGTGATTTTAAAAGTTAAATTTGGTTGATTAAAATTAAATGTGTATGTATGGAATAAAGACAAAATCATGTTGCTCATTGATACACTCAGAAGCAGAAATGTTTGGGATGTTAAATCGAAGGAGTACAATGATGGTAACCAAAGAAAATATATTTATGATGAAATTGCTGAAGAATTAAATTGCACAGCAAAAGAAGTAGATACAAAATGGCACAATATAAAGAGTCAGTACAGTCGAGAGCTATCAAAAGTGAATTAAAGTATTAAATCTGGAACCGGAACTTACCGTGTTGGTGTACATTCACAACTTTTCATTTCCTGAAGGATAAGCATCTCCCTCACACAAACAAAGCACTGATGAAGTACCAGCACAAGTAAGTGATCAATTTGCGTTAAACGTTTTATTTATTAGTTTAAATTTAAATAATTCATGCATACAATAAACATGTTTAAGTAAAGCATTATCGGTTGAACTGCCAAGGATGAAACCCTTGGATACTACAGAAATATTCTACAAATTCTCTCGTGAACAGCATTTTGTCTTGCTACATTTATCTTAATTGGCTACCATGAATTCTGCTTCCCTGATCTCCACGAACCCGGAACCAAGTTTCCATTTGTGTCTTCGGAATAACATGTTCCAGATGTTGTATGAAACATTGATTTATTGTTCCTGAGGTAGGTGTGGATGAAAATAGCAGCTAAAGTCACGTTAGTAGCCTTTTTAGAGGATAACATCATATTTGTCCGTAGGACTCAAAATATAGAATGTATTTTCAATAATTCGTTGATCCCTACAAATTCTTTAACTAAATATTATTTGCCAGGAATTATTTGGGTGATCGCCAGGAAATGTTTGTGTCACGTTCTCTTCCAATGCAAAGGCATCATCTGCTAAAATATGAATGAAACATCAATAATTGTTCGTTCGTCCAGGAAGTGAAGCTGGTTGGGGAATTTTCAGAGAACTATTTAATTTTTTTCGTAAAATTATTATTATTATTATTAGCACTGCGTCTTACTACCCGTTCGGGTTATACGCACTTACGCTAATGTGTAATGGTAGGGTGATTGTGAGATGAAATGAAGGACCTACAGTTTAACGTGGAATCCGAACCACGGTGGAGGCCTGGTATTCCCCACATTCACAAGATGTCTTGTCAGAGGTGAAGGAAGGGTTTGGTAATCATTTTTCGTAAAAAGAGTTGTGTTAAAACACTCCTCCATTTGATATGTGCCCTAGTGTTCCAACGTTTGCATACATAAATTTGTAATTAGCTTCATACACTCCTATGAGAACCATACTGAAGTATTCCTTGTAGTTGAAGATTAAACTTACCGAATTGGGAGGTGCCTGAAATCTTACATGTTTGACATATACCCCCAACCTTTGTGAAAAATTCCATTTTCTTTAGAAGTCATTCACTATTGCTAACCAATCTTCCTCATTTTGTGACATCTGAAAATAATCTAGTTTTATATGTCAAATGTATGAATTAATTTTTGGTAATTATTAATTTCAGCTATTAGTTATTAATACTACATTCTTAGTTTAATTTTTCTATGTTTCAGGAATAGCTCTGTGAGTAAGATTATGAACTTGAAAATGAAAGCACAAACACTCGAGATGAATATGAAGTGAGAGATTCCACTGGCACCCTTGGGGTATCTGCATCATTATCAGTTCCACCAAAGAAGCGTGAAGCGCAAGATGACAACGTGAATCAAATGCGAGTAGCACATGAAAGTATTACAAATTAACAATGTGGGATGAGTATCTTGTTTCTGAAGAATATGTTGCGAGTGGGCTAAGACGACTCAATGACCAAAAATTAGCTTTAATATTAGCCGAAGCGAAACAAAATACTGCTAATAAATAAAATCCTATGTGATAGTGCTCAAGAAAATATGCCAGAATCTGTATTCAGCAACTATTCAGGAGTATCAGCTTCCCAAAATACCTCACCTTCCTCACCGTTGACCTACACACTTGTCGACCAATTAAGCGCATCACAAACTTCTGAATTCTTTGTTCAGCGATCAACTACAGCTTCCTCGGATTTAGCTGAATTTATTTTCAGTTTTACTCGTACAGATTGATTATTCAACATAATTTATTGTTTTATAATAATATGTTAGCATTTATATATTTTTTAAATTTATGATTAATTAAAGTGAATATGGAATTAATTATTAGTGTTTTTACTAACCTTCACTTATTCTGATAAAACAGTCACCAGGGCTTCACATACCGTTTTAATGACGTTAAAAAGATAACTTTTAGAAATCCTATGAGGGTACATCAACGTTGCAAAATGAGTCTCCAGTTGCCACAAAACGCAATGTTACGGCCAGTTGATCAGCAGGTGGTATAGCTTCTCGAAATCTCGTACCCATTTTAGCAATTAATGGAGCCGTCAGTGTAAGTGTTTTCTCAAAATCAGCAACACCCATTCTCTCATAATTTCTGAAGCATGCACCATCTTCTAAAGTGAATGCATTGATCACCATTGAATTTATGAAAATATCGCTGCCACCATCAAGGTTTCTTTTCCGTGATTTTAACAAAAATAATGTATATGTACCTAAAAACCAAATACTCTCCTCGTAATCACTACTAGATATATTTACGGGTGTACGCGTGTATGCAAATGTAAACAGAGCACAAAATGACATGATTTTTGATTTGTATAATCAGACTTGTATAGGCTCATACTTGTATCTAAGTGTAAATGAGCCAAACTATCACAGCTTGGACAACACTGCACGTTTCAATACAGGACTTAGCTAATTACTGAATTAGTGAAATTTAATCAAAGTCGTTGAAGCCATTTTAAATCATTATAAATATATATCTTTTGCTGCTTCAGGAAAAAGTACACTTATTTTTTCGGTTTCATACTTGTCAAGCACCAGGATAGGAAGTGACTATTTTTAAATTCCCATGCTTTAGGCTCGACTAAAGTACACACATATTCAGGAAGCTGGTTTGGGAAAAATCAAACTTTGAGAATGATTTATTCTTATCAACATCAGACTAAGTTGAGGGTACAGAAGGAAGTGCAACAAACGGTAACTGTTTAGTCTGCAAACATATCGCCAAGTAGGTAAAAAGCACGACATATTGCTCAGCCACACGTGGACCAAGGGCTGGGTGCAAGGGATTCACCCCATACCTATACTACTGTATACCATGTTTCATTAAAACTAACTGTAGCCATTCAAGATACTGTATACCATGTTTCATTAAAACTAACTGTAGCCATTCCTTAAGATACTAAATAAAAAATAACGGATTTTAGGGTCGTACATATAGGTCTATTATCACCTGACATATTCACTCTTTCAAGACAGTGTGTGTCGGCTCTAATCGACTATTTTCATGGCCTGTAATGCCATGAATCATACATACGGTATGGACTTGTTCATGTAAGAGCCGTAAACCAACATTTTTAAATGTACGAGGGAGTGCCCTGGTTTCCGTTCCCCACTTTTTTCGAAAATGTATTCTAGACATGCGTGTGACAGGAAGTATAGAGAGATCAATGAAATACTGACAGCAAAAAAATATCCACACTTTGATGAACCTGTGTAATATATTTTTAAAATTTATTTTGATTGTTAAGTTAATAGAGTGCCTATTTAATACGTTATGGTTTTGTAATGAGTGTGCACCAATACAATATTTAAAATAGACGGAACTTTTGTAATAAGAACAATTAAAAATGTCGAGAGTGACCGCAGCACAAAGTTCAAATAATACAAACGTTATCTTCTGCTGCTTTCCGTGTCGCTATGTAGACTAATCGTAATTTGCATGTGTGGTATTGGGGACGGTAGGAAACAATAACAGACTAGGAGCCAAGAGATAACGCGATAGTCACACATTCTCACGCTTAGACTTAGCGGGGAACAAGGCAGTTTATCTAGCTCGCACGACAGGACATTGGTGCGTTTGTGTCGAGAGGGAAGAGCAACAAACAAAACACCTGCGGGCCCTTGATGAAAACAAAGGAAGGAGTAAGAAGTGTGTGACCTACCTATCCAACTGGGTAGCCATACACTTATTGATTGATATACTCCTAGCACTCGTCACTTATCACTTCTGTTTACCTACAATTCAGACATCGTAGAGGTTGTCCTGGATATATAACAATGTTGCATTAAAATAATTTAACACACTAGGAGGTATATATATATATATATATATATATATATATATATATATATATATATATATATATATATATATATATATATAGTTCACGTCGGAGCCACACGAACTGAATGTCAAGATCGTCTCAAATGGTTTCCCACTCTTTCTCCACGCAAATTCTGGCACCGTTCTTCTCAATCCTACCGTCCTTCTACTCAAGTAGTGCAAACTAAATACGAATGTCCCTGACGCCGAGTAAAACATATATCAGTGGTTCGAAACTACCCTTAATCACACACACACACACACACACACACACACACTTGTATAAATCAATCTGCCCTCCATTGTTTTCATCTTGTGAACATCGGGTGGTTACGAACGCCATCTTGCGGTATATCTACATAACAAAGCGCCGGTAACCGACTGTCTGGTAACTAGTGTTAAATAAACCATTTTTTATGTGATTCTTCGGTGCACTCCAAACTGGATCGGACACTTACTTAGGAGGAACTGTCTTCTGCACGACGTCATAGACGGCCAGGTCGAGGGAAAGAGGAGCTTAGGAAGGAGGAGGACTCAAATATTGAATGACTTGAAGGACAGAAGACAATTCTGGGAGCTGAAGGAGGCAGAGGACAGGTCACATTGACAATCTAAGTTTCACTGACAAAAGAAATGTACCTGTATTAATTATAAACAATATTGTAACAATCTTTTTATTAAGTTCTCCAACGCTGTTCGTCACATGAGCACGCCATTCGTTCACAGAGCACACAAGTTTTACAACAACAATTAAAATGTTTGAAAGAATTCATTGTTGAAGGGTGGATTTGACTACATTCATTGTAAAACACGCTCTTTACCCGGACAGAAAGCACGTCATCTTCAACTCCTGAGCGAGTGTAACTGGCGGATCCACTGGTGACCTTACACGTGACCTCCTGGGTCAGGTGTGACCTCGCGGGATCATCAGCCTCTGACGGACAGACGCGGAGGATTGCTACCCGGGAGGTGGGGTCAACATGGATCGTTGGTCATTTGTCTCGTACTTTATAATACAGATATAATACATTTCTAACCTTCTAAATCCCCGTTCCCCCTACCAACCCTCATACACAAGTGACAAGTGGTATCTCTGGAATGACAGATAAAAAGGGCTTACATTAATTTATTATTTACCATAGTGAGGTTTCAAAAGTACTAAGAATCTAAGCAAAGACTTAGAAAATATAAATAAATACTCTTGCACTATCACAACACACAAATTCTAATATTATATTATAATTTAAAAATATAATTTCTGCATTAGTAGACTGTAGAACATGTTACTACAGATACAATATTATCATGGACACAATAATAACAGAGTATATAGGCCTAGTATAGCTCGCCTTGATTTCTGCTGAGCGAACTGGTCGATGCCAGACAAATCCCTTATATCCAATAAGTGACCTTCAATTAAGATGATTGTCAGTGAATCACACACACTGTAACGTTGCTTGAGATCAACGTTACAAGCAAGAAGCAAATATGAGTTAAATAACACCAAGTCTACAACCACGAAGAGTGGACCTAACAAGACTCACCAAAAAACTGCCCCGTTTCTCGGTCTCCGTGTGTGAAGTCTCATCAACAAACATCCCGGCCCGTGTACATTGTTCTCGCCCCGAGTGAAAAAGCGTAACTGATAGACTGTGGAGGTGTGGCGTGGTGAGCGTGGCATTTCTCACGTTGCCCCATGGGAAGTGGTCAGACTGTGATCACGTGGTGTTCCCGACGTCTCTCCAATGACCTATTTGTTCTTTACCACCAATCCCGCTGTTTCATGTGAATGTTCTACTATGTTCTTTTGGCTTCCCCTATGTTCCCCTCCTCTCAGAGAAAAAATTGCTTATAATCTGATGTCGTTTGCCTTAAGCGGCACTTCTTGGTTTGCCCGTGTCTTGGACACACATCACGGGATGGGATTATTCCCAAAGGTATAAATTCAAATTTCGGCCGTACTACTCAAAATTTACTGTTTGGAAAATATTTAAAGAATATTTTAAATAGACTATAGGTTAGGTCTAAATTCTCTTTTTGGCCAGTACATTCTAAATTTCCTTTCGACTTTCATCTGTCATTTTCTGTAATATTGTAAGAATGGCTAAGTACGTAGATTAATATGACGTAATGCTATATATAATTTGTTAAATATATTGCCAGGGTTTTGCCCTTCCGGCTTGTTGTCCCGTGATTGAAACTATGAGGGACCTTTTATATTTTTCTTTAACTTACCTTTGCAAGGCGAAATGCCTGGATTAATTTGGGCTAAGAATAATATAAGTATATTACTTTCTTTTTGGGTTGGCATTTAAGTAATACGCCAATGTTTTGTAACTATGAAGCGCGCACTGCGGGTTGCCGCTGAGGCCTGTTAAGGGGCTGTAAGCTACGTAGTGAATGTAATTGTTAGGATAAGGTTGCTATGGATACAGCGCCTCAGTATAGTTATGGGCATAACCCCTTTACCTCTTTTTTTGTTTATGTAATGGCTACATTGTGAATGTAATTGTTAGGATAAGGTTAGTAAGACGGAATCTCAACTTTCAGGACGGAAGTGACGTCATAGCTCCCCCTCACCCCTTTCCCTCCCTCGTGGTTGTCTCGCGTGTTCCAGGGATTCCCCCCTCCCCCCCCCTGATGATCCAGAGGGACATTGGAGGGTGAAGGGGAGAGAGTGTAGGAGATGTGTGGGGATGATTCGTCGGGGGAGACGGTGGTCGCGGAGGGACGGGTTGTATGATTGGTTCAGGAAGTCCTCCCTCCCCTCACCCCTTTACCTCCCGTCTCGCGTGTTCCCCGCGGCGTAGATTCGCGGGTGCGTAGAGAAGGGAGAAATGTCTCTCTCTTTCTATCTCTCTCTCCTCTTTCTCTCCTCCCCTCTTTCCATCTCTCTCTCTTTCCTTCGAACAGTTTTTTAGACTATGCTGAAAAAAATACATATCTAAAATGATCTTTTCTATCTCTCTGTCTCTCTCTCTCTCTCTCTCTTCTCCCCTCTTTCTATCTCTCCGTCTCTCCCTCTCTCTCAGAGTAGGGGATGACGGGTATAGCCCTCCTTTCCTCGAACAGCCTGGAAAAAAATACATATCTAAAATGATATTTTCCTGCTCCGAATGAAACATACATAGCCTCTTAGCTTTTATTTCTATGATCAAGGACTTAAATAAATAGTACAACTTTTTTATTTAGCGAGTATATTCTTAAGATTATGATGATACATACATACATACATATAAATTCTCTTTCCCTCATAGTCTTTCACTTGATGCATACAAAAAATATCTTTCTCTAAAGTCTTGTCTAAACATGTTAGAATACTTCGACGCTTGAACAGTTCGTACTCGTCTTCAGCCAGATTATTACGATACATACAAAAAATATCTTTCTCTAAAGTCTTGTCTAAACATGTTAGAACACTTCATCCTCGTCTTCACC
The DNA here is from genome assembly GCA_039000515.1 of Timema cristinae. Lineage (NCBI taxonomy): Eukaryota > Metazoa > Arthropoda > Insecta > Phasmatodea > Timematidae > Timema > Timema cristinae. Next base: position 16,086 of record JBCFYV010000048.1, on the reverse strand, counting down.
TGGATTATTATGATACATACAAAAAATATCTTTCTCTAAACATGTTAGAACACTTCACCACTTGAACAGTTCGTACTCGCCTTCACACAGTTTATTATGATGCATACAAAAAATATCTTTCTCTAAACATGTTAGAACACTTCACCACTTGAACAGTTCGTACTTGCCTTCACCTAGATATAACAGTCCTCTCTGTGAAGCGTTAAAGCGACTCCTGTAGCGCGCCCCAAAGTTTTTACCAGGCAGATGTACTTTGCCTACATAGTCTAGCGTTATGATGTTCGGCTCATCCTCATCCTCGCTGATCTCTTCGTCTCCTTCTAGGCGGCGAACGTTGTACGTACGAAACTTTTCAAGTTCAGAGATGTGCTTGACACGATCGAGTTCCTCACGCTCGATTCGGTCCAACTCGACGCACAAAGCGTTTTCCTCCTCTGCCCAAGCTGTAGTACCGGGCTGACTCGATTCCGGCTCATCCTCGTGGGAAGCTGTAGAACCGCGTTCGATGGACCGACTCGATTCCCGGAGAATTAGCGGGTCGTCTCCTTCCTTAAGATTGTAGACCGGACAAGCGGTAGAACAGCGTTCGACAGACTGACTCGATTCCCACATTCCGGGATTATGGCATCCGAGCCAGTGCACGGAAGAATCACAGCACTCGCTGTAACCTTTGTCAACACTCGCGATATGATATTCTAAACCACCGTTCGAAATCTTAATATCGCTCATGTCCTCCAGACGGTAACCCAACCGGCTAAACATGTTGAATGAGATACGTCTCCCCGCCTCGCGCCCGCTTTATACGCTCGGAATGGAGGAGGGGAACGCGCCCTCCCCTCCTTCTACACTATATCCTTCGCCTCGATCCATGAATTGTGAGACGAGTCGAACCCTAACCATTTGACGTATACTCTATTTCCAGAACGTCTGATTATCTTCTCTATGAGGTAAACATCCGGATACGAGGTCTTTCTAAGCTCCTTACCGTAGAAACCTCCCGTGATAGGATTACCTTTCATATCTTCGAGTAGGAAGGTCCTGGGATTAGTCTCGACGACGTTACGTATTTTAAACAGTTCGGTCGACCAGTTCGCAGTATAACCCTTTTCAAAAACGTCCTTATACTTGCTGATACGAACTATATCACCTACTTTAAAAATGTTCGGCGTGGAATCTGACATCTTGAAACGTTTATAGACGGTATGTAAAAGTCTATCATCCTTGACGTCTATAGGCCTCATCTTTATGGTCGAGTGTACTGTACGATTGTATTCGTCCAGTAAGGAATCGATCATATCGATCCATCGATATGAACCTTTAGCCGTGAACCTCCTCCACATCATGTTCTTGAGAGTACGATTAAATCGTTCCACGACGCTAGCCTTGACGTTGCTGTATGTAGAATAATGATTGATTCTCTTTCTCTTCATGAGCGTTTTGAATTCAGGGTTGTAAAACTCTGTACCATTATCCGTTTGGAGATGACGTACGCGAGGTAAACCCACCTTGTTGAGGAGGAGAGCCATTGCGGCGCTGACGTTCTTACCCGTCTTAGTCTTGACGGGTGCGGCCCAAGCCTTCTTGGAATACACGTCGATGACGGTGAGAAGGTACTTGAAGCCCTTATTCGATCCAGAGTAAGGTATCATCTCCACTAGATCGGCCTGAAGGAGCTCGTTCAAGCCTCGTACGCTAACGTGTCTTCGAGGAAATCGTCGTCTTGCCGGACGATGAAGTTCACGTGCAATCTCCCACTTGACGCCAGACATGATTATGATAAAGTACAGAAGAGATGAACGTCTTTATACGATGATTCCCGCCTCGCGTAATTCCTCAATGATAGAAACGATCTCGTTATGGTGAGCGGAATGACCGGCCTCGGTAGATGCGCGCAAGAGTCGTAATCGATCTACCAATTCGTTAGGATCGTCCCAATAGGTATAATCGACCCCTCGTCCTGACTCCATCTTGTATAAACCCTCACCCTCAAGTTCCTCCTCAAACATAGGTTTGATGATTAACGAATACTTCGATCCGGCTCGCATCTTGATACGAGCGTATGGTTCGTTTCTCAACCGATGCGCGTTCGTTTCTTCAAGCATAGACTTGTATACTTTCAGATCCTCCTTAGTATAATGGGTAGGTGCTCTTCTGAAAAGTAATTCTAATAGCCCTCGAGTATACGGTACCGTCTTATTGTTAAGAAGTATTGTACCGTCTCTCCCGTTGAATACGATACGGCTATCTCCGAGCTTGGTAGAGTCACCTTCATGACGGACTCCGTAGGTCTTATCGGAATGTGCGTGAGATGAATAAAGATAAGTATCCAATAGATGGTTGTTTTCCAATGTCTCAGGTAAGGCTTCCGTCTCCTCAGGTTCCGCGAGCGCCTTCACCATTTTTTTTAGAGGATCCTGATGGGTTTGAACTTTCATTCGCGACGTCTCGCCCCGTGTGGATCACGTATTTGTTTATATTTCTTTTAATAATTTTACTATTTTTTATGTACCCCGAAACCTTCGTGTCATGATTAAAGGGTAAAGTTTTCTCCCGGAAGATACGTTCATTATATCTAAAAAAAGTAAAACCTTTCACTTAAAATCTGAGCTTGTGGCTTTTTCTATCAAAAGTTTAAAATTTTTTTGGACACCTCAAAAGGGGGTCGTCGAAAATTTTTAAGTTAAACAAGCAAATTTCTTTCAAGTTCGACCATCGTTGAACATGCCCGCCCTCTTAACTTAAAACCACTTTCACCCTTAGAGTCAATTCGAAATTCCGCACCTTCCGCATGGTTTAAACCAAGTAGAGAGATGAAACTACGATTAACCGGGGGTCTACATAAGCTTTAGACGCAGCGTCTAAGGGAAAGGGGGCATACCATTTTTTGAAAACACCGCTCACAAAGCTTGTTGCACCCCTCCTCTTAAGCGTGTACACCCCCGGTATAAAATCTTTTTAAATCCTCTTTTTATCTCAAATTTCCTCTAGTTAGCACTTTGAATTTAAAAGCTCAACCCGTTTTTTTTTGGGCGTTTGGGGGAAATTTAACCCCCCCCCCTTGACGAGCGCTCTTCCAAAGTTAACGTTTTTTTCGCCTTTCCAAATCCTCAATCACGTTTCCATCTGCCCTTTTTATAGGCCCTTTGGGCAGTTTTGAAGCGACTACTGCTCGTTATACCTTGCATCCACCTATCGACGTAAGATTTTACAAACCTTAGATTAGGGGCGACTCGACGTTGACGACCCTTTTCGACTAGCGTCGAATACCCTTGGGGTTTTAAGTTAGATTTCCCTCCGGCCGAGGGAAGATCAATTTTTTTGTAGGGCTAGACCAAATTTAGATTGGGACATATTCTTACCGTTCGAAATACGTTTTTGTTAAATCGTCAAGAAAAAGGGTATCGAACCCTACGATATCGTCCTTTATCAACTCATACTTGCCACCCCAAAAACGATTTTTTTTTCCAAACAGTGACAACCTCCAAATTTTTGGAAAGTCATACGTTTTTCGGATCGCTAGCGTGTCTCAGTTTTACTCCCCCAAAATGAAAATTGCTTATCCCAACATTTTTCGGGGGTCGCGATACTTGACAGAGATAAAACACTAAACTTAGTCTACCCAACTGAAATAAGCCTTTTTTTAAAGTTTATCGCAAGCGACTCGTCGAAAATAAACAATGGGTTACCCCGGACGGGGGAATAATTTCCCCGGTTTGTGGAAAAAGGGAAATACCATACCTTTAATGAGTGAGAGGGCCCATAAATTATACTTGGCGGGACAGCGTTTTGAGTAAACGTACACGTTTTGAAGCGTACCTTGGTTCCTCCAACAACTGTTTTAGGGGTTTTTTTTACCGCAATTCGAAAGGCCCGCAATGATGCAGCGGGTAGTACGGGTAACAACGTACCGGTCTTGAGGAAACTCTACCCCATCGTGACGTTGTTGTGAACAGTTAAAAACGTCTGTTTCTCGAGCCGATGCGACTACTACTTCTTATAAAAGTCACACCAAAAAAAATGAATAACGTGCATGAGACGAAGAAGAGGGGGGGGGTTTTTTGGGTAAGATAATCAAAATAAACAACCCGTTTGAACGCAAACCTGGATACCAGATGGGGCCGGGACAAAGTTTGGGAAAAAAGTTGAAACAGGTGACCGGAAAAACATTTTGATCGACACTTAAAGAGCCGATACGCAACTCAAGGGAAAGATTTTCAGGTGTATACTGCAATCGGAACTTTTGAAAAATCGTGGAAAAGATTTCCGGTACCAAAGTTGGTGAGAAAACCCCGCGGGGCATCACCAACCGATAAAGCAAAGTCAAGAGGGGGTTTAGGGGCAAAAGGGAAAAAGAAGACCCAAGGCGTCAACGGGGCCCCACATAATTTCTACTACTAACGCCGTAAAAGAACGGAATTTACCAATACCCCCGACCGCCTTTGGAGCCGTGCTGGGGAGGCAGGAACACAAGGGGTCAAAGGCAAGGAATAAAAAATTTGGGGCCCAAAAAATTGTAGCTCGAAGATTTCCAGGGGAAAGGCTGTATCACGCCCCTTTCCCAAAAAAAAAAAACCAAAAATCCCTTACCGAAACGGATCTGCGAAAAAACGCCGAGTTAAAAAATTTTTTGGGGTATTTGAAGAGGTTTAAGGGGTTTTGGGGGGGAAAGCCAATCAATCTTGGGGGGTAAGGGGGATTGGGGGGAAAGAAAAAGGGGGGAAGACCGATTATTTTTATATTTGGTGATCTAAACCCCCCGCCAACTTTTTCTTATTGGAGGAATACCCATCACCTTAAAATATCGGACAAAAGGTCCGTTTTTTGGGGGGTATTTTTGTTTTTCCCCTTAAATACCGGCTGATTGAATTGTAAAATTTATAGCTTACCTGAAGGTCAAGTTCGAATCTGACAAAAACTTTCCCCATATCCTGCTGGAAAAAATCGGAAGAAGAAGGGGGTTTCGGAGTCAATTGGGACGTTTAATTCCCCCGAAATTGCGGGAAAAAAAAATTTTTTTGGGTAAAAATTACGTCCTCCGGGGAAAAATTGGGGGTTTGGTCGATTTTGGAAGGGAAAACCCAGAACGAAACCTATTAGGGAAAATTTAAAGGTTTATTGAATAAAATGTTTAGAGGGGTTTTTTTGGGTTTTAAAGGTTTTTTGGGGGAAAAGGAATTTAAATATGTAATATTTTTTGTGAAGGTGGTGAAGGTTTTTGGGAGTTAGAAGAAAGGTATATTGGTTTAGAAGTAGGAAAGTTGGAAGCCCTAAAAAACTTTACCTTCCGGAACGAAGCGAAAAAATCTACCTACGACTTTTGACAACGGGGTTATCAAAATTTAGGACGAACATATCAAACTCTCATCTAAAAAGTGCGGGGGAGGGGACTCGTACTAGATAAAACAAGAGGCGAAGTCTTCCTCGAAACTGGGGAAAAGGGACAGTAAAGGGTTTTAAACCCTGCCAAAAAATTATTTAAACTCAGGTTACCGTTAGAAAATAATGGTGACACCCGGGATTTCTGAAAATTTGGGAGTTGCCGCTTTCGTAGGGGCCCTTTAGCATTTCCAGTATCATTCCTCGCCCCGTATACCCCCGGGCCTTGCAAGGGAACGACTTAGGGTTTACCAAAAAAAGGGTTTTGCCACTCCGACCGCTTCTGCTGAACAAAGGACACTACTTTTAATACGGGGGGAACCGAACATTCGGGATTGTTAAAAGGAAACGCATCTATTCTCAAGAATCGCCTATAGAAAACGGCGTAGAGATTGACAACGAGGTGTGGGATTTTACTCCTTAAAAAATATCTTTCTATAAAAGGTTGGCAGACTCATCTTTCAAACGCCGGGGAGACTTGAAGGATTCACGTTTCCCAAAAAGGGGATTTTGACATGAACCCTTTACTCTCAACTAGGTTCGTCGAAATTTTCCGAATATGATCAATCGAACAAGAGGGTGTATTCTTCGACCCGGGGACAATAACGCTTTTAAAAAACCCCCCCCCCCTGCTGCGAGACCCCTTGGGGTCGAGTTATAAAATACTTTTGGTTTTACCCCAAATTTTAAAAATGACGATTAAACGCTAACCCTTATTTCATCAAAGCGGGGGGTCATCGAGATTTTTCCCTATTGGGGGAAATTTTAAGTACCCTAAAAAGGCCCGCCTTAATCAACATTTGGACCGTGAAAACTCAATTTGCGGAAAAACCCTTAGTTTTTTCGCGTTCAGACCGGACGGAACAATACAGGCAGCAAAAAGATTTTTTTCTTGTAATTTACTAAAGCCAAACCTATTAAATTCAACATTACCCTTCGGGAAGAACTTGAACTTTTGACAGGATTCCTTCTCGAAATTAAGAAGAATCAATTTTCCCGACTTTGTACTACGGAACAGCGCCTTTTCCTTTTTCTTTATCCCCTTTCAAGTCTAGCACCCATTTCGGGATCCCGCCCACAGGAAATACTCCAAGGGGGTAGGGCATGCCTATAACCGGAAAGGGGAAAAACCCGGGGAAATACAAGGCTTTTGTTAAAAAACCAAGATTGTTGCTTAACCCTTCAAGCTGATTTTACAAAAAAGCATCAAAAGGCAACATTCGCAAAATGGGAGGGGGGGAAAAGTTTTGTAAAAAATTTTTGGAATAAATTTATAAAGGTTAAAAGGAAGCGACAATACAAAGAAAAAAGCGGTGTCAGCGAATGGAAGAAAATTAAGTTTGAGGGAAAAAAATTTTGCGATCTACAAAATCGTGCGGAACATAAGGGTTTGGTTATTCCCCGCTTTGCTTCAAGATAGTCTTTAAAAAGAAAAAAGAGTGTAGGGGTTTCAAAAATTTTTTTTTCTGGGCCGGAGGGCACATAAAAAAGGGGAAAAAACCTACCCTTAAACTTCACGGAAAGAAGATAAAAAATATGGGAAACGAACGAGGGCCCGGGTAAAAACTGCAAAGGGGTTTGATGAACCTTTTAAAAAAAAAAAAATTTTTTTCACAGTTATTTTGCAATGTATTAAATTTTTAAAAACGATTATTCTTGAAATTAACGAGCTCTTTTTTAAAAAAAAAAAAATTAAGGGTTAACATTTTTGTTTTTTCTTTACAGGGGGGGGGATGCGAGTGTACCCAGATTTATTATTTAAGAAAACCCTTTTAAATTTTCTAAAAAGGTTAAAGTACCATCATTGGCGCCTCTTTTCCAAGGCCTGGGTTCTAACCCCGCTGTATGATAGACCGCCTCTAAAGGAAGGTTGTAACTCAATGTTTTGAAAAATTCTTGAGAGGGGAGTCTAATCCGAAATTTTTTCCTGGAGGGCGACCAATGACTCGAAAGGTTTTGTAAAAACTATACCTAGAGGTTCGCCAGACGTACTCTGGGGGTTCGTACCAGACGTACTCTGGGGGATTTAATTTTACCAGACTGTACCTTGAGAGGTTCGTATCAGACTACTCTGGAGGCCAGGTTTTTGAAACCCAACTGTACTCTAGGAGGTCGACCAACTGTACTCTAGGGGGTTTCCATTATTTTACCAACGTACCTAGGGTTCGTACCAGATGTACTCGGGGATCCGGCTTTTTGTACCAAAGAACCCTTTGGAGGCCAATTTTTGTACCAGACTGACTCTTGAAAGGCTGGGTTATTGCCAGACTGTCTCTAGGGGGTTCGTACCAAATGTACTCGGGGATCCTGCTTATTTTTACCAGACTGTACCCCTGGGAGGCCAGATTATTGTACCAACTGTACTCGGGATCCCGATTATTTTACCAGACTGTACCTGGGGAAAGGGCCAATTATTGTACCAACGTAAATCTAGGATGTCCGGGGTTATTGTACCAACTGTTCTCCGAGAGGGCCAATTAGTATCAGACCGTTCTCTGAGAGATCCAATTATTGTTTCAGGTTTTTTTCTTGAGAGAGGGTTTTTTTAACCCCTGTGTGAGTTTTAACCCATTGTAATACCCCCTGTACTGTACCTGAAGATTGGTTTCAACGAATTTAAATGTTTGATAAAGATTATGCTGTAAAATTTTTAAAAACCATTTGGGGTTGGAAATAGGGGGGGTCCCCTTGTCCCCCATTTGCCTCACTTTTTTTCCCCTAAGCATAACTTGTCAAAACCCTTGTTCCAAATCGGGTTTGGGACTGTTTCACTAGCCTACAGAAAATTTTTTTTTCGCTTATCGATCAGTTTTTTATAAAAGTTAAAAAAATATGAACCTTAACTAATTTTGTTTACAAAACAACTATAGTACTTTGGTCTAAAATTTAAATCATTCAATAGCAATCATCCAGTTAAATATAATTGGCCCCCCCTCATTCCCTCTCTCTCTCTCTCCTCCCTCTCTCCTCGCCCCCCCTCTCTCTCCCCCTCCTCCTCTCCTTCCCCTTTCTCCCCCCCCCTTCCCCCCTCCCCCTCTCCCTCTCTCTCCCTCTCTCCCTCTCTCCTCCCTCTCTCTCCCCTCTCCTCTTTCCCTCTTCTCTCTTTCTCCTCTCCCCCTCCCTCCCCTCTCCCTCCCTCTCTCCCTCTCCTCTTCTTCTCTCTTCCCTCTCTCTCCCTCTCCCCCTCTCTCTCTCTCTTCTCACCCCCTCCCTAGCCCTCTCCCTTTTCTCCCTCCCTCCCTCTCCTCTCTCTCTCCCCTTCTCCTCTCTCTCTCCCCCTTCTCTCTCCCCCACCTTCTCCCTCTCTCTCTCTCCCTTTTTCCCCCCCCTCTCTCTCTCTCCCTCCTCTCTCCCTCTCCTCTCCCTCTCAAGTAGGAATGACGGTATAGCCCTCCCCTTTCCCCTTTAGAAACTTTTCTAACCATCAGATAAAGCTATTTCCATGAAACTATGTTACATGAACCAGCTATACACCCATTCTAACAGTATGTTATCAGAAAAACCCGGGTATCCCCCCATTCTAACATATGCTACATAAAACCCATACCTCCATTCTCATATGTTTCTGAACCGGTTTACCCCCATTTTAACAGTATGAAAAATTTCCGATTACCCCCTTTTTGTACTTATCATAACCACTTACCCCCATTCTAACACTATGTTTCATAACCACATGGAAACGGTATACCCCCCCCCTCGCAGGGTGGAAAAAAAAAACATTCAAAAAAGTTTTTTTTCTACTTCGTCTCTCTCTCTCTCTCTCTCCCTTTCCCCCCTTTTTTCTTCAATAAAAAAGGGGGGGGGTAACCTTTCCTTTTTCCCCGACTACTAAAAAAAACTTCAAAATATCTTTTTTTTTTTTTATCTCCGTCCTCCTCTCTCTCTTCTCCCCTCTTTAATCTCCTGCCCCCCCGCCTCCCTCTCCAAGTAAAACGGGTATACCTTCCCTTTTACCTCCCGTACTCAAGAGCTTAGGGTTTTAACCCCACGTTTCCAGATCTAAAGAGCCCATTGTAACGGGGAAGGTAGGAAAAAAAACACAATACACACCAGAAAACTCTTTAAATAATTTCAAACACGCTAAATTTGATTTTTTTTTTCTTTAGTCAAGTCTTTTTTTTAAAAACACTAATATAAAGGATAGTACATTTAAATTTTTCACTTTTTTCATTAATCGAAACATATATACACACAAAAACTCTATTTAATGAATAATTAAAAAACATTTTTTAAAACAAACACGGCCCCAAATTTGTTTCAGAGCAAGAATACTTTCCCAAAAAAAAAAAAATTTTTTGCACTAACATACCCACTTTTTCCAAGTTTTTTTTTGTATTTAAAATTTTACATGAAAACACTAACATTTTTTCCATACTATCCTACAAAAACAAAATTCTAAATTAGTTTTTTTTCTCAATCTTTTTTTTTTTTTTAAAAAAAAAACTAAACTTGAATGAATGATGTTTACCCCTGACAACCTAAATTCCATTAACCGCTCGGGAATATTGGGTTTCCCCCTTTGCTATCCCCAAGGTGTTCGGGCCCATCCGTAAAAGTATCTTTTATCTCGATCAAAACAAAACCCATTAAATTTTTTTTTTAAAATTTAAATCCCAAAACCCCTTATTAACGGGTTCTCCATACTCTTTTCTTATTAAACAATTTCATATCCTCTAAAGAACTTTTTTTAACCCTAAACCTTACCCTTTTGGGTTTGAGCGTCTCACCACCCTTTTAACAAATTAAAAAATTTAGGGGGTAAACCAAACTCAGGATGAAAGACCCGAGCCCTTTTTATTTACCACACCCCTTTATTTACACAATCCCTAAAAATTTCTTTCCGAATATTCCAATATCTTACAACATAATCCCGTAGGGGTCCCACTGTTTTATATAAGGGAAATCCGGGGAGTTATAGGATTTTATTACCTGGGGGAACGGGAACCCCCTTAATGTGGCCGTACTGACTACTTTAGAGATTCCAAAATCAACCCCATAAATTCAATCAAAGTAAAATTCCCCGGTTCCTCTCAATATAAACCAGGTTTTCTGAAAAAAAAAACGGTTTTTTTTTAAATTTACTGGCTATAAGGGTTTCCAGCCCAAATTTTCCTTCCCACCTTATTATTTTTTTCACTACCCTCTTTTAATATAAACCCAAGCGCTTTTCATCAATTTAAAAAAAAATTTTTTAAAATGATTTCTCCTTTACTCCTCTTTCCCTTCACTTAAAATACGACCACCCGGGGGAAATTTTTTAAAAAATGAAACACTACCTCGCAGTTTTAACCCAATTTACTAAACAAAACTTTAAGACATAGTAATGACTACCATTTTATCAGCTTAAATCGTTTAAAAATTTCTGTTTTCCCTACGGGGAATCCCTTTCTCAGACAGAAGGGGAATCAGAATACGCAGTACATTTTGTGGGGATTCAAGATCACCTGCAAGATTAACCTGTATCCGCATCGTCCTCCACGTTTTTGCACATCCAAACTTTAAATTTTCATCATCTTCAAGCCATCTGAACCCTCCATAGGGGAATACTCAACATGCTAAATGAATAAGTCCATTTCCCCTAGATAAAGGTAAAAATCTGGTTTTTTTAAAAGGGCAAATGAACCATTAAAAATTATTAGCTACAAATGACGATTACACGAAACAAAAACCCCCCGAATAGCTCCCTCAATGAATTATGCATATCTACTCATCATTTAAATTTGAGCCGTACCTGGGGTTTTCTAATAGAAACTTTGGACGCAGACTGGGGGGCCGTAAAAGACCACCGGATCGACCTATACGTTTTCATACAAAGATCACGAAAATTTTCAAAAAGCAGCTATAGTGTTTCTCTAGAAAGGGAAGGTTCATAATCCAAAGATTTTTCATTCGAAAGCCGCCAAACCTCGTGAGCGGGCAAGTTCCCCCGAATAAGATATCCGTAGCGCGTTATAAAAATTTAATCTTTGCTCGGTAACTGAGCTCGTTCAGTCGCTCAAAAATCATATAGTCATAGGGGGAAAACCCCCTTTACGACGACTTTAAACGTTCATCATAGAAGATACTTACAGTGATTTTTTAAGTTGCCAGGTTCGATAAGATACCCTTTCCAGGGGAACGAAAGCGAAACTTCAAATTTTAATTGGATCCCCTAAACCGGTGAATTATTTTTGTTCTTTTAAAACCCCAGCTCGAATAACCTTAATACTTTTTTATTCAAAAAGTTTGGGGGAAGGGGGGTTTTTTATTAAAAGGGGATTTGGGAAAAAGGAAAAATTTTCATAGCATCTGCTTTTTGAATAACGCTCAGATACTAGGGGTTTTTGTAATTTAAAATTACACCCTGCATGACGCTACCACGGTAAAGCCCGTCAAGTGACAAAGATCCAAACGCGGGAAACACATTCGCGAAAGGGGTTTTTTTACAAATATACAATGTGTACCGATTGTGACTCTCTTTTGAGCAGGTGTTTGCGACGTCATTGGAACACAGTACTATAATAATCTAACCGCTTTGCTTTATCTACGAGAGCTTCAACAAATTTATTTACAATCTTTTTTCCCTGAAGTGACGGTACTCCGAAGAAAATCATTAAAAATGCATTTTGTACAGCCTACAAATAGGCTACATGACCTGTAATTTTTTCAGTATAAAAAATTCGTGTCAGGACACACTTTCATATATCGAGTAATTACTCCCAATCAGCGTACACAATAAATCCGTTTTTCCCCTGTTGTTTATACTGTGAGAACGCCAGGAATTTATTTTTCCCCTTTAGGGGAAAGTACTCCAACCCCTCCAAATTTTTACACTTTTTTTTATGTTTTACAATTTATTTTTTTCAGAAAAGAGCTCAAACAACGGTCACAAAAAACCTACGCTTTTTTCAGACTTGGGGTTTTTGGGGTTATTTTTTGACGATTTTTGTTGCCGAAAAAAAAATTTTTCCGCCCATTTATTTTTTTTAAAAATTAAAAGTTGGAACTTTTTAGGGTGAAAAGTATATTTTTTGGGGGTGGGTTTGTAAAAGAAATTTGTTTTTGAAGTGAAAAAAAGATATACTTTAAAGGCCCTTTTGAACGTTTTAATATATCCATTTCGAACGGAAGCAACCCATCAAAATTCAAAAGTCAAAAAAAGGTAAAAAAAACCTTGATTCCCCCCCCGGCTCAAAGAGGCACCCAAACGGGGTACCGGGGGAAACAAAACCTTCTCAGCTTAAAAATTTATCAACGCCCTTTCGTCGGCAAATTCAGGGGCGAACGTGGACAAACCCACGTGAAAACCGAGTTTTTCGAAAAAATTTTTCTCATTTTCCAACGTACCGTTTTTACATCCCCCCTGAGTCCTAGAAAAAAAAGCCCTCAATCTGACAAGGGGTGGGAAGACAACGTTTCCCCATATTTCTCCTCTAAGTTTTGTAGTTAAAAAAAATTATAGAGAAGAATTGAAAAAACCTTTTTAATTCTTCATCATAGATGCTTAAACTTCGCAAATGAGGGTACAATTTACCTTATAGGGCCCTCCGTTTGATCTTTTCTACATTTTTTAAAAATAAATATCTCCGCACGCAAGAGAAACTTCAAAATTTTAGGTAACCCTTTTGTTGGATTTTAAAGTAGGGGAATTTTTTATTTAAATTTTGAAAGTGAGAAAACCAAATGGTAAAACCTGTATAATTTTGGATAAAAGGGCAAAAGTCTTTGGATCTGTACGTCTATATTGCAGGCGTATCTTTTTCTCGATCTAATTTGGCCATTTTTAAATTTTTGGGAAAAAACTTACCCTTTTTAAAAACAACGATTTTTAAGTTAATAAGGTTGTTATTTTTGTTAAATTGTGGGGTTACACCCCATCCCTTAGTTTGCTGAGATATAATTATGGGGGGGAAAAACCAAACTTTTTGCCGTGGGTTTTTGTCATTTTTCGGTGCACATGCTCTAAAAACCCACTCTCCCCTCATATTATCTTTTTCATTTTGGGTCAACTTTTTTTATGATCCTTCGGCGGCTCCGAACACATAAAAACAAACAACTCTAGTCACTGCATGAAACCATAATACAAATTTAAGCTTCATTTTAATCATCTAATCGTCGTGTTTTAAGGGAATGACCTCATTACTAATAAAGTGAGAAGGATTTCAAAATTCAATCATCGCTTACGGGGGGTATTTTCTCAAAAAAAGGGTTTTCATTCTACTTCATCAAACTACACTCTTATATCAAAAATATTACGTATAATCGAACGGGGTAAACTATCTAGGAAGAATACCTCTAATTAATTAACTAAAAACATATTAAATGTAACTCAAATACATTCGTTTTCCTAGTAACATAAAAATTTTTCAAGTAAAATTTTTTTAAAGGATTTCTTAAACTTAACCTCAAAACCTAGCAAATTTTTTATATAACACTTTACACAACTTAAAACTAAAAAATTTTAATAATCTTTTTAAATTTTCTTTCACTTCAGCAACCCGTGAAACCTATTCCTACTACTTTTAGGGTTGAATGCTTAACAAAAAACTAAGCTTTAAAGGGGATTTAATTTTTGCTGTTTTCGTCACAAACAATTGAAACTTTCATTTAAAAATTATTTTTTTTATCAAGGGTTATTTTAAAACTAACATTTATAATGTTTTGCATCATCATTCGCAGATGGATTTGAACAAACAAAAGGGAACTAACTATTATTATTATCTTACCACCCTTTGGGTTATAGCAAATGGAATTGGGGCCCCGGGGCCTCCCCAAACGTGGAACCGAACCAAGGCGGAGGGCCCGGCATTCGCAAGATAAACCTGAAGGAAGGGGTTTTTTTTTGAGAAAAAAATGCTTTGAGAAATTTGAGGGAAAAGAATCCCATTTGCAAGAGGAAAAAAAAAACTCTTTCATTAAAGACAAGAGAAATGGGACCTCATTTTAACGTGGGTCCAACCCCGGGGTGGGCGACAATCACAAGATAACCTGAAGGAAGGGGTTTTTTTTTTTAGAAAAAAGAACCCACATTTGCGTAAGTCGAAAAAAACATCTTTTTTAATGACAAGATAAATGAAGGAAAAATTCCCCCTTTAACGTGGGATCCGAACCACGGGGAGGGCGACAATCACAAGATAACCTAAGGAAGGGTTTTTTTTTAGAAAAAGAACCCCCATTTGCGTAGATTGGAAAAAATACTCTTTTCGATTAAAGGAAGATAAATGAAGGGCCTACAGTTTAACGTGGGGCCGAACCACGGTGGTGGGGCTACAAACACAAGAAACCTGAAGGGAAGGGGTTTTTTTTTAAAAAAAAAGAACCCCAATTTGCTAATTTAAAAAATCCATCTTTTTCAAATGACAAAGAAATGAAAGGGGTTCCCCATTTTTTTTAAAAAGTGGGATCCGAACCACGGGGAGGCGAAAATCACAAGATAACCCAAGGAAGGTTTTTTAGAAAAAAGAACCCACAATTTTCGTAAGGGAGAGTTAAAAAACCCCCCAACACTTCAAACAATTTCGATGATTAGATTGAAAAAAACATACTTCAATTTATCACGCCGTCTTTTGTTTTTGGAAATTCCCTGGGGGACCCAAACAATCGTTTGGAACTCCTTCAGCGATCGTCGGAGCAGGAAAATTAAAATTCTTATTTTGTTTCCCAACAAGGGGAAACCTTCCCATATCTTTGTCACGCCTTTTTTTATTAGTGATTTTTTAATAACCATGACCTATCTCTAAAACTGTCAGCTTCCTTTTATACTATTTCACTCGACCGATGCTGACAAAAGCGCGGCTGAATTTCACTAACATTTTGATGAGTTTTTAAATATAAGATTTTTAAAAAAAAAATATTCAACTTTAAAAGGGTAACTCAATAATAAAAAAAAACTCCCCCTTTCAGGGCGGCGCAAAAAAAAAGTTTTTACTCCGCCCCCTTTACACTGAGAATCCCCCTCTTGAAAATTCCCAGACCATTTCCTTCCAAAAGAAAACGAACCCACGCAGATTTTAACTTCCTGATTTTTAAAGCACTCTCACGGGTTGGGAGCGAGCCCCCCCAACAATTCACCGGGAAAAAATTTTTCAATTCGCCACCAAGGAAAAGCAAGTAGGGGTAAGCTGCAGGAAAACATTCTTCATTTTCACCAAACCCAAAGAAGAGCTTTTTTCTCAACTCGAGTTTAAGAAGTCAGATTAAAGGTTTAACCCTTTTTATTCGGGGAAACTTTAAAAAAGGTTTTTTTTCTCAACCAATCGTGTAACCTTTTCTCTAATTCACACCCCTTCTCCTACTCCCGCGAAAACTACGCCGCGGGGGCACCGGACGGGGGAAAAGGGTGAGGGGAGGGAGGAAAAAAAAACCAAAAATCATACAACCCTCCCCCCCCCACCGCTCCCCGACGCACCCCCCAAACACAACACTCTCTCCCTTCACCCTCCCCATGTCCCTCTGGATCTCAGGGGGGGGGGAGGGGGAATCCCTGGGGAAAACCGAGACAACCACGGGGAGGGGAAAAGGGGGGGGAACTAACGTCACTTCCGCCTGAATTGAGTTCCGTCTTACTAAGGGTTCTATGGATACAGCCCTCAGTATAGTTAGGGCAAACCCCCTTTACCTTTTTTTTTTTTAAGAAAATTGGGTTACATTTAAAAGTAACCGTTAGGGCAAGGTTGCTATGGATACAGCGCCTCAGATTGTTATGGGGATAAACCCCTTTTTTATTTTATG